>VZSV01000316.1:72488-82538 GCA_013398735.1 Nothocercus julius
TCGGCGCGAGGCGCCGCTGCCGCCCCGCAGAGCCGCCTTCCCCGGCGCTCGGGGTCCCGTCCTCACCCCCGTTCGTGGCAGCGTGCTCTTCTGGCTCTTAACCGTGTCTTTCCCTGTAACCTTCTCCTAGGTGTTTTTTTCCCCTGTTTTTTCCTCTCCTGCCCCCGCTGGAAGCAAGGAGCAGCTAACGGAACCTTTCCCCTTAGGCTTCCGAGGTGCCTCCGGAGCCCTTCCGTTCGCTGGGCTCGCAGGGCCGCCTTTGCGCGGGCATCGCGGCTCCCCTGCGCAGCGCTGCAGGAGCGCGGCCTGCCCTGCCGCCCTGGCGCGGAGGGCGCCGGCACAGCGGGGGACTTGCTGCTTTGCTTTAGCTGTCGTGCTAAAGGGATCGTGTGGGACGCGAGAGCTGCGCCCTCCCGCAGCGGTGACCGCATCTACTGCCCACACTGCTCTGCACTCAGAGTGCTCAGAGGGCACCAGCAGGCTGTGGCTGAACAGGGACACAGTCGCATCCCTCATCTCCTTGAAACCAGTTAAAATGTTTGATCTAGCTTGTCTGGTAGCTCACAGATACAGAAGGGCTGCCTTGGGTAATGGAAGACAGGAGAAGCAGCGCCGCTCTGGAGCAGCGTTGGGCAGCGAGCGAGGGGCTGAGCGCTGCCCCATCTCCAGCGCTGCGTAGAGACCCTGCGTGGGGAGCTTGGCCCCAGGAGCCCTGGTGGTACCTGGGCAGGGTCCTCTCTGCGGTGGCCCCAGCTGCTGCAGGCCAGGAGGTCTCTCTCTCTCTCTTTCCTCCCTCAGGTGTGTGCACAGAACGTGCCCGCGTGCCAAGCGCTGCGGGGCCTCATCCATCTAGTGTCCAGCCCGGGTGACCCTGGTGGCACATGGTGGGCTGAGGACAGGGAGCCAGCAGGGCGAGGGGCACATGATCCTTCCCGTCAGCGGAAAAGGGGTCTCACACCAGCCCCATCCTGGCCCTGCAGAGCTGGAGGGCCTCGGGTACGAGGTTCAAGAGGTCCCCCCGCCTGCAGTGTCTGTGAAGGTGTCTGTGGAAAGCAGGCGAGGTCCTGCCCTCACCTTATGTGGGCACCACAGGGCTGCTGCTGAGAGCAAAGCGAGGCGCTGCGTCCCCAAGGTAGTGGGAACTTGCCACCTTGATGCCGAGCTCTGGGGCCTCAAAAGTGACCTGAGGCGGAGCCGTGGTAGAAGGCGCTTTCCTTCTGCACATTGCCCTGTTGCTGGAGAGGGTCTCTCCCTTGCCTGTGTCCTCCGTGGGGGAAGCTGCTCTATCTTGCATCCGTGTCGGAACTGAGCAGGAGCGACAACGCTGGATGACGCCTTCCCAAAAAAGCCAGTTCAGCCCCTCCTGAACTGGCAGCCTGGATGTGCGAGTCCTGTTATTTAGCAGTGAAAAGCAGGGTCCGAGGTTCCAAGCAGAATCCGCGTTCCCAAGTTCACGGGCTTTAGTGCGCAGCGGGGTTGCATGGGAAGCTGAGAGGTTTGCAGGCCCTGCCTGCCTGAGTCTGCCTGGCAGCGGGCCTGGAAGAGCGGTGGGATGTGGTTAAAATAGAGGTGTGGGGTTACTCGGGACAGAGACGGCTGCAGCTTACCTGCCCGGAGGGCTCCGCCGCCGCAGCACGGGTCACGAGGGCTGGCACCGGCTGCAGCAACGCTCTTACCATTAAGTCTTTGGCAATTGCTTTGTTTTAATAAGTTGATTCCTCTGGACTGTAGTTGCATAGTGTTTGTGTACAAAAAAAAAAGGTTCAAATGAATTTTGACCACAGTTGCGATGCTTTTCGTACTAGGTCTTGGCAGTTTGGTTCAGTTGAACAGATAATGGTTTCTTAATCGTGCACAAGTGTAGATCAGAGGATGGCGTCTTCGTTTCCAAGGAGAGATTGGATTGAGGTAACTTAATCCATTTGGCCCTGACTGTCCCAGAAACGAGGATTAAAAGCAGAAGGTGAGATCACATTCTGCAGCATATTCTGATGCTTGTAATAGCGGGATGTGCTCTTGGGCCCCTAAGCCAACCTTGAGGATTTTCGTTGTAGTTGAAGGGATTTGAATTCGCAGAATTGATGATGACAATACAGAGATAGAGGAAATACCTGAATGATGTTGGGATTTGTGTAACACAGTAACGTGGGGAAGGCTAGTGGAGTTTGTTTTGCTCCTTTTGCTCGAAGGAAACTTCTACTAGAAAGCAAAACGTGGAACATCTATTACTGCGCTGTGGGTAGGAAAACAGTGAATCCTCCTACAAGGAGCTGTGCCTTCCCGTAGCTGAACTATGAGGTGGCTTCCAGTCTTCTAGTGCATCTTTAGCAGGAATGAGCTGTGTGCAGGGCATAAAGAAACTGAAAGTAACCTGGCTCTCTTGGGTTCTTTTTCCACTAGGCTGAGGGGACCCTGTGGTCAGGCAGTGATGTGGGCTGTGCTCTGTAGCCTTGCCCCAGTGTAAGAGCCAAGACGGATGTGCCCAGCTGCCACGTGAGGAGCTTGGTGCCGCACCGGCGTCTCGCGGTCCGGGCCAGGAGGCGGGGGAGCTTCCTGCCTCGTGCTGCGCCCGGAGCGCTGCGAGAGGCACCTGGCTGTGGCTGCGCACGAGCCCCGCGCGCCTGCTGTGACGGGTCTCGTGCGGGAGCCCCGCGCTCCTGCTGTGATGGGTCTTGTGCAGTTTGGTGGCAGTTGTGCAGCGAGCGCAGCTCTCACTGAAGCCCTTGGATGCTAAACCGCTGTGAAGCGAAGGCAGCTCTTACCCCAGCCCCACGACGGATTTGCAGAGCCCTCCTCTCGGTGCTCCTCGTCCTGCGCACCGTGCGCCCCTGCCACGCACAGTACCCTCCAGAGCCACTCGCTGGGGCGTAGCGGCGGGTGGGCCCTAGCGGCCAGGACGAGCTGCATGTCCCTCTGGTGCTGCGCCAGCCTCGGCACGGCAGTGTCACCGCGGGCTGCGCTCGCCCGGGCCGCGACTGCAGGCGCTCCTGGCCAGAGCGCAGTGTGGCAGCTGTCTTGGTGCCCAGGTGCCGCAGGCGGCTATGGAAGCGCTGGGCTCTTTGCAGCTCTTCACCACCCTCCTGCCGTGCCTGGGAGCTTGAAGGGAGAGTTAGCCCAGAGTGGCGCCATCGGACAGGATGGTGTTACCTAGTCCCTGCCAGGAACTTCCTCCGCAGACCCCTTTCCAGGGAGGGCTCAGGCCAGAAGGCTGTGGGTCCCTGAAGTGCTGCCTCTGCCCGAGATGCGCGGGATCCTCGAGAACTGGCTGTGTGGCCTGTGGCGCCCGTAAACCACCCCCTCAATAAATGCAGCGCTGAGCGCCTCGCTCCTGCCCAGCGAGAGGCCCTGCTGGGTGTTGAGGAAGGAAATCGCCCTCGAGGCCCGCGGCCGTGCAGGGCATCGAGAGCAGGCGGGCGAGGCCTGCGCGAGCAGCAGCAAGCAGCTCATCCCGCGCCAGCAGCAAAGCCCTTCGGTGCCCGCGAGCGAGCAAGTGAGCGGGCTGCTGCATCGCGCGCCCCAAGCCAGGCTCGCGGGCAAAGTGGGCCAGGCTCTGCTTGCTTTGTCAGGTAGCACCGCGCCTAAATTCAGAGGTGTTTCTGCTTTAAAAAAAAAAAAAAAATTATTACAACAAAAACATTTGTAAACATTTGTTCCAAATTATGTAAATTAATCCTCTTGATCACTTGCATTCAAACCTGGAAGTCATCCAGCTGAACTAAACTGCGTTCCAAGTAGCAGCTTCTTGCTTTCTCACCCTTCAGATAAGGGGAAGGACTTGTATTTTTAGTGTCCAGATAACTTGGTAAATTCTGTTTATTTCGTTTGAATAGGAGCAGTGGCTTTGTACCCAAAACAGGCTAAATCCTGCTTGCTTAGTTATGCAAAGTTTATTTTTAAACTTGGTGGGAGTCTCCATGGAAATCAGGTGAGAGTGATACTCTCTGGAATTGGCTGAGAAAAGGAAGAATGAAGCCAGTGGATGAGAGCCATGATAAATGGGACCCAGGTGCCCTGCTGTCCTTCGAGGTGGTAGAGAAGACGGCCCCTGCTGCCTGTGAGGGGGTTGTTCCTGGCCCAGCAGCTGCTGTCTGCTGGTGCAGCTGCTCCGCGCTAGCGGGCACTGAAGGCTGCTCTGGAGCAGCAGCCCGCGGCGTTCCCGCAGTGCGGTGTCCACGCCAAGATGGAGCAGGGAAGGGGCTGCAACACCGGGGCTGCTCGGGGAGCGTCTCCCTGCAGCAGGCGCCGTCGCTGAGCGCTCCTGCTGTAGCTCGGTGTGACAGAGAGGATCCCGTCAGCTCTCCTCCGTTGTCCCCTCTTGCAATACTGCCCTGGAATGGCTCCTTCCTGCAAGGAAAGGACTTTCTTGGAGCAGCAAGGAGAAAAGGTGACTAGCGAGGGAGGGGCCTCTTGGCCAAGACCAGCCGTGCTCGCTGCAGGAGGTGGAACGCTGCTTGCATGTTCTTGGGTTCCCCACGTAAGCCGCGGTCCTGGAAAGCCAGGGCGGTGAGCGGTGTGTTTCGGGGTAGATGTTTGTTGAAGCTCCGTGTCGGCACAGTATCCCTGATGTCCGACCGTAGCATAACTCTGGGTGCACAAACCCAAAGGCATGAGCCAAGATTATGAGTTTCAGGGTTTCAGAGGATTTTCTTCTGCTGATTCCTGTGCAGGATTTTGATAGCTTGTAGGAAAATGTGGCAAGGGACACCAATACATCACATCTGTGATCTTGGTATCCTGAAGCAATGGCATATTCCTTATTTGAACGGATAAAGATAATAAATGCAAAGGCCAGTGGTACAGGAACAAGACTGTACTGGCAAACCCCTGGTTGAAAGTGCAAGGTATATATCCAAGTTCTTATGTTGTTTAAGAAGCCAACAAAGTAGTCATGCAAATACAGGATAAAATGAGGAACCTTGATAGCTCCCCAAAGTCTCTCCTCCTGTGCTAGAGTACCACTTCTTAGTGCAAAATTTCTGGGTCTGTGCAAAGAGGTAATGGAAATGGAGATTCTGATCTGTTGTTTTCTGTGCCCTTTCTGCAGAAGAGCAGGTCACTTCCTAAATTTTACATGCTGTTTTTTTTTTTCTTCAGTAATAGAACTGATTGCCATGTTTTAAAAATGAAGGGAAAACATTGCCTTATTAGTATGTGGAAGTCTATTTTTTAAGAAAATTGCATATTTGTAATGCACAGTTTTCCCCAAGAAGTATCTTTCAAAGGTACTGACTGTGTCCCTCCCTCCCCGTCCTTTTCATGCTGTTTTCTAGGTCCGGTTTGTTTTGCCTTCCGTCTTCCCCTCCGAAGCAAGAAGAGCCTCCCGCTAACGCTTGCGGTCCCTGGGTTCCTGGTGGCCTGGATCCTGCGCCAGGTGAGGCCGAGTCGCAGCCCCCCATGGAAAAGCCTCCCAAAGGAAGCGCCGAGGAGCAAGTGCCGCCCCTTCTGCCGCCCCCGCCACCCGGCAGCCTTCCTCCCTACCCTCCGTATTTTGAGGGGGCTCCTTTTCCTCGTCCTCTATGGCTTCGGCACACGTATAACCAGTGGGTTCCTCAGCCACCACCACGGACTATAAAGAGGACGAGGAGACGTTTGTCACGGAATAGAGACCCGGGAAGGCTGATCATGAGCACTATCAGACTACGGCCAAGGCAGGTGCTCTGTGAGAAGTGCAAAAACACGCTGAATCCTGAGGACACAAACACAGCTAGGCAGAATGCGAAAACAAGGAGGAAACTGAGCATTCAGGACAAGGAGCAGAAAAAGCACAGTGACTCTGACTACACAGAGAAAAGAAACAAAAGAGAAAAGAGAGAGGAAGACAAGTTTTCTGGGGAACTGTTGCATCGAACTCCAGTTATAAAAATATCCTACAGTACTCCACAAGGGAAAGGTGAAGTTGTGAAAATTCCTTCCCGAGTTCATGGCTCAGTCAAACCGTTTTGTCCCCAGCGAATATTGCAGAATGGAGAGGAGGACCAAGAAGAGACTAGAGACTCTGAACAGTGTCAAGAAACCAAATGTTTAATGGACAAGTCAGCAGGCAGCCAGCTTGCTTCCATTCCAAAACTGAAGCTCACACGGCCTGTGCATTCCAGTGCAGATGTTCCACCTCCAAAGATCCGACTGAAACCCCATCGAATAAATGATGGTCAGAATGTTTCAATTTATAAAGCAGAACTCATTGATGAGATAAATGTCCTTCAGAACAGCAGGGAGTCCAATCCTGGTGCATTTTACAATGACGAATCTACAGACAGAAGTTTAGCGGAGATATCTTCAGGGAGTTCAGGGGAAGATGATGACTTTAAAAGATTTCCCCAAGGTAAAGATGGACATGATAACTTGGCGTTCCTAATGAATTATCGTAAAAGAAAAGCAGATTCTTCTAGTTTGTCTGTGTGTAGTAATGACAGTCTAGATGAATCCAAGTCTTCTAGTTCAGAAGTAACATCACCAGAAATGTGTGACTTCATACCAGGTGATGATGCATCTGTCTCTTCATCTTCAAAAGATGAGCGTAAGATTGTGCCACCATTAACAGTTAGACTACATACGCAAAGTGTGTCTAAATGTGTCACTGAAGACGGAAGGACTGTTTCGGTGGGGGATATCGTTTGGGGTAAAATTCATGGTTTTCCATGGTGGCCCGCACGTGTTCTTGACATAAACCTTAGCCAGAAGGAGAATGGGGAACCTTCATGGCGAGAAGCTAAAGTATCATGGTTTGGTTCTCCGACGACTTCATTGTTATCTGTTTCAAAACTCTCTCCTTTCTCTGAATTTTTCAAACTGAGATTTAATCGCAAGAAGAAAGGGATCTATCGGAAAGCTATCACAGAAGCTGCAAAGGCAGTAGAGCATCTGACTCCAGAAATAAGAGATCTCTTAACACAGTTTGAAACATAACTTTGCCTCTGGTATCAGGTGAGTGCTTGCTGGACTAATGCCTCTCATGGAAAACCCCTTTTGTGTTTTAACCTACATTCACAGTTCATTTGCATTTGTTTATCCTTAAAGGCTGAGCTTGAAACTTGTTAAACTTAAATGTATGGGTGTGAGTTGTTGGTGGTGATTTCATAAATTATGATTGCCTGTAGTTTGAAACTTTAGGAAGACCCATGGGAGTTAGAACTCCACATCTCCTAGGGTACTACAAAGAAATTAATACAGAGGATGCAGATCCACTGGAGGGTGTTTCCTGTGGGTTCCTCCTTGAAGAGCTAATAAAATTATAGTCATGTATTAGAGCCATTTATAGCTAGGGTATGGTGAGTATTGATGCGTCATTTGGGCTAAAACTAATGCTTTTGGAGAGCTAAAAGCTCCTACACCTTCAGTTTCTTTGAAGTTTGTTTCAGTTCAAAGAACTAAAATTCATTCTTGATTCCAAGAGGAGTTTGTTTCAGTCGTGTACCAATACCAAGCAAGGAACCGTCAGAAATGCCTTTGGAGGCCCTTGTCTCCCTGTAATTGGTTGGTTTCACATGAAGAGCTGTCTTAAAGACTCTTCAGAATGAGTGTAGCAAACCCTGTCTCTGACCACCAAATGATATTTGAACGTTCTCACTGCGCTTGGGCTCAAAGCTGCACCTGCAAGGGGGATGTTTTGTCGAGGTAGATCAAGAGTCGTTCTCAGGGCTCGCGGGCACAGAGCAGGGGGACGCCAGCACAGGAGCAGGTTCTTGGTAACGCCTCTGCAAGTGTTCTCCTGTTACTGGTTGCAAGGGTGGAGGGCGTAGAGTTAGGAACTTGTGCTCTTGGTCACTTCAAGCAGTTAAACATTTGTCCAGCATGAATATTTGGTGCCTAGGTACATAGGATGCGGTGTGACTGGAAGTAGCATTGCCATCTGCACTTTCAGTCAATGCTTCCTACTGTACTGCTCTCGATGAAGACCACGAGGAAAGCTCCCAGCAACCTGAATAAGACCTAGGCTTGTTCGGCAGCCTCCCGGTAGTGGCTGTCATAGTAAACAAGACTTTATCTGTGATGCTGTTAAACAAGGGGATGGATTCACCATGAAAACTACGACTAACGATCACAAAAAGTTTTGCTAACAAAAGACTAGCTTTCTACACCGTGTCCTGTAGTAACGTATTGGTTCTTTGTTATCCCCTTAACTTTTCCCCTTTTTTAATGCTGGAAAGGCTCTGTGTACGTACACAAGCCAGCGCTATTCCTGCTGTAGACGTGTGTGTTCTGCTTAATTCTTGTTAAAGTCTTTAATGTATCAAGAGGACTTGGGGCCTGACGCGGGTGGTATCTGGTCCACAGACACAGGGCAGGAGGGGTGTAAGGAGTTCTTTAAACCAGGGGAAAGAAGAAAATGTTGAGAATGGTAAGAAAAGCGCAGCAGGGCATGGATTAAGGCCAGACCTTTCCTTCTTTCTGGACTTGTCAAGCAAATCGTTCTGTGTTTATATGGGTGTAGGGATATATTTAACTTGGTGTCACCATTTTACTGGCCTCCTTCAGCTGTCTTCCTGAGGATGAGTCTTTGCTTTAAATATCTGAGGTGAGCTGCCAACCCAGACCACCTGGCTGCTCTCAGAGATTCCCTGGTAATTGGATAAGCAGCTGCAGTTACTCAAAGGAAAAGCAGGAAAGCAGAACAGCGCTCCATGTTCCGCATGTGCCACGTTCTCCATTTCCTTATGAGACCAACGTATTTTGGTGTGTGCCACTTACAAAGCAACTCTCCGTTGCTGAGATCCACCCTATATCCAAGTCTCTCCTTTCAGGGGTGTTTAATTTTGTTGTTTTCCTTGAATTTTCCCAAGGTGGAACTGAAGGAGTCCTCTTGGCTACTAATTGACTGTCCTTTCCTGAAGGGTGTAATTTCAGTTCTCGCTGATGTCTGCCGTTTCTTAGTCCTAGACCCACGGTGACGATGGAGCTACAACCACGTATGGGAGGGCGCCGAGGCGTTCCTCGGCGGCGCAGTGCTGCGCTACGCGGGTCACAGCAGCTCCTGCGAGCGGGGTCCTCGCGTGGGGGGCTGGTGGCACGCGGCGCGAGCCGGGCTCGGGGCAGGCCGCGCTGCTGCTCGCGTGTCGCCCTCGTGCCGCGCGCACCCGGCTGGCGAGCGGCCGACTCCTGCTGCGCAGGGTCTGCGCGTGCGCTGCCGCGTGGAACTGCTCCCCGGGGGAGCTAGCGGAGTTCCCGGGGAAAAAATGAAAATCGGTTCAGTAAAGTGTAAAGCCAGAAGTAGCTGTTTTAAAAGGGAATGCTTTTTTTTTTTTTTGACTAGAAAATTGTTCAGATCATTTTAGGGACAAAATAATAAAAATCTATACTTCTTTTTTCCAAGGCAAAGGCCCCACATCTGGCTACAAAAATAAGTTTCCTGGAGAAAGAGCAGGCAGACTAGCAACCTGTGAAAATCGGCTTCACAAGACGCTCTTGGTTTATAGTCCGCTAAGCATGTTCTCGTGCTGCTCTGTTTTTGTGTCTCGTGCGTAGAGCGGCTCAGCGCACGCACACCGCAGCGCCGATCCTGCCCTGCGCTGCACAGGCGCCTCGTGCACCACCACTAGATACTTACGAAAATTGTTCTTATTGTGGGGTGTCTGTCCAGCTCTGAAGTGCGAGGGATTAGCTCATCACCGTTTTGCTTTTATGATTGACCTGTATAGTTGACAGAAGCCACCGGGAACGTGGGCGCGATGGGTTGCTCCTCGGCTCTACCCCTTCCCTGCCTCCTCCGGGACCTGAGCTCCGTCAGAAAGCGTGTGCTGAAGAGTCTGGGGCGCCAGGACGAGGCCTCAGCGCCGCGGGAGGAGGCCGGTGCCTGCAGCCCTGTGCGCCAGGCCTCGAGGAAGGGCCTTGCCTGCGCGGGAGGCCCCGCGGAGCCACGCGGCGCCTGCCTGCGTGCTGGGCCTGGCCTCGCAGCAGGGCTTCGTCCCCCGCCTTGCAGGGGACGCGGGCAGGGCCGGCTGCTGTGAAGAGGCCGTGCGTGCTGTTCCCGGGAGCGCCTGGGCCGCGGCCCTCCCTGCCTCCCCGGCTCTGCGCAGCCCGCGGTGCTGAGGCCGCAGCGCTGGGGCATGGGTG
>VZSV01000316.1:126243-137329 GCA_013398735.1 Nothocercus julius
TTTTTTTTTTTTTTTTTTTTTTTTTTCTCCTTATTCCAAGCCAGAGTTGTATGCTTAGAAAGAAAGTCTGCATGAATTTGTCTGGTAGGTGCATTTTCACTATCCCCTGAAAAAAACAGCTTTAACGAAGAGCTTGTGCAGTCTTCAGCCTCCCTAAAGCAGGAAGCTCAGAGATTATCTTGCAGAGCATCTTTCTTCTCATCATGACTGAATGTTATCATTAACAGCCATAGCAGATCTTTATGTGAAGAAGTAGTAACAGTCAAGTGCATTACATAATTAAAATTTTCTATTAGTTTTGTCTTTTTAAATAGCAGGTGAAACAGATTTAGCATTTTAAAGATTTCTGAATTTTCAAAAATAGTATTCTCAGGGTGTCAGTTTAATAGGCTCTAACTTCCAAAGTATTTTCATTTAAAGTTATATAACAGTAGTAGGTAACTTTAGTGTTTTTAATTAGCTTAACAGTTTGCATGGGTGCTATCACTAACGTCAGACTTTAAAGGTTTTGTTGCTGTTTCAAAGTCCTCACCATAAATCTTCTCCCTGGTGGAGTTTTGCACGCAAAACGAGTTGAATCCCTGGATTTTATGATTTTTTTTTTTTTTAAAGAGGATGATCTGCCCCTACTTGCTTTATCTCCTCTTCTCCTTTCTGCTCTTTATTTCATTGTAGTGTTTATATCTTCTAAATCCCTGCAAATTAATCCCTTGTTATTATTGCCTCAAATGTGCTTTCCCCTCTCTTGCCGTGTGCATCCTGTTTCCTCTTGAAAGCTTTCTCTTTTCTCCTCATTTATTATTGAGAGGAGGCTGTTCCTAAGCAAAGCAGCCTTTTCATTTGCAGCCTTCCCGCCTCCGAGTCCATGGAGAAAGCGTGTTTCATCGCAGCGCCTGCCTCGCAGCGCCTGCCTCACTGCCCGCACGCAGGAGCTCTGCTTATTTCTGGCTTCTGGGTGCTGCCGCGCTGGGTTTAGTGCAGCGAGCCTCAGCTGCCGGTGGAAGAGGCCGTCCTGCATCCCACAGCATGAAAATTAAAAGCTTTGCTGTGCTTCCCTGTCCCCAAGCTCATATTTTATCTTGAAAAAGAGGAGAGAAAAAAAAAAGGCAAGCAGGTCATCTGATAGCAATACATCTTTTCAATATGTGAAAGTTACCAACATCCATCTACGTTAGTGTAATTGAGATTTATTCCACGTTTTCCTGCACTCTTATTGCTTTGATAGAGAATAGGAAATAGTCGTAGGAAAAAGAGGTTTTCTGCCATTGTCGCTGCCTGCGTGGCCGGTCGTGGGATGATTGAGCATCTCCCTCGGAGAACATGGGTGGCTCTGCAAGGAGGTCCCTTCTGGTGACAGTGCCAAGGAAATGCCTTATGTTGTGGGCTAGCTCAGGCTAAGCACAGTAATCCGCAGATGGGGAAGAAGGAATGTTAAAACATTTTGCTTTTGGTGCCTTTTTTCTTAAATGGTATAAGGTAATTATTCAAAGTGTTTGTTTTATTGCTGTCTTGATTATTTATTCAGCACTAATGCATATTTAGTGTTTTATCGCTTTGACTTTTAGTAGCTTTTCCTATAAAATATTATAATTAAAGTATTTATTGAGAGCAAACAAAAAGGATCCTTCCCTTTATGTTGTTTTTGAAATCAGATGTCATAAACTACCTGAAGACATTAGTGAAAGTCTTAAACAGTTGCTTTTGTCAGCCAGCTCTAAAAGGTAATATCCCATGTCAATAAAAGTAAAAGCTTAGAAAAGAATAAAAATCTCAGTACTGGCAGTTTCCTCTTGTGGTGCAGCTAGCTTAAGTGATATGTGTAACCTAGTAGTGGAGCTCAGGTTGGTTCAGTAAACAGATATTGGGAACTGAGAGATGCAGTTACGCATGTGAGGTTGTTCTTGGAAGGATTTTCATTTCAGGTTGTCTTCAGTACTTTTATCTTGGAGTGAAATGTTTTCTGGTATTCCCTTATATCTTTTCATAAATAGGTGAAAAGTTATCCCAGCTACAGTCCTTGCCCAATATGTATTTTTCAGTAGGGAATTTGGAAGTCTTCTTTCTGTCTGCAGCTGTTCTGAAACTGTGCCGTGGTGCTGACATGAGCACAAGTGATGCGTGGAAACCCTGGCAGAGGCTTCCTATGCGCTACAGCTCTGTGATTGACGTATATTTAAAGAAATAAATGACTTCTGTAAAATAAAGCCCTGGTGGAGAGGTCCCTTGCTCCCTCAGACCCATTTCTTTGCTGTTGCACCTCTTAGTTCTGCGTGTGAAGCTGCAGACAAAGGGGGCCGATTTGCTCCTGGCCGCTGCGCTCCTGCTCAGGCGTTCCGGCAGGCGGCCGTGCCTTTCCCCGGCACTGGCACCTCGTGCCCCCGCTGCAGCTCCGGCACCCGCGCGCCGCTGCAGCCGGGGCCGCTCCGGGGCTTTGGCTCTCCCTGGAAGCTGCGGCCGCTGGGCGGTGTCGGCGCCTCGGCAGCCCCCGCTGCGAGTCCCCGCTTCGGTGCGGAGCAGGGCCGGTGGCAGATGCGGACCTGGGCCTTGGCGCCGCTGCTGGGAGCAGCTCGGCGAGCGCGGGCACGAAGGGCAGCCGGTTGAATGGAGAATAAAGGAATAAAGGTGGTGGCTGCGCACGAAGCCGCGCGGCCCTTCCGGGGCGTACGAGTAAAGGATGCTCCGTGGCTCCGCAGTGCGGTTGCTCGGCGTGCGGGCGCCTCGTTCGCCTTTAGCCCGAGGCGCAGGGGGATAAACTCGCATTCCCGCTGCCCCCGCCTCAGCAGGTGGGAGTCCCTGCCACACGGCGTTGTGCACGATGCTGTGCAGGACCCCTCTCAAAGAGCGACTCTGTTTATGCTGTGCAGAAATGTGTCTGGAGTCCCGGCGGTCTCCCCCAGCATGGGCGCCCCAGGGAGCTGGCGGCCTCTGCCGCTCCCGTGCTGGGGAAGGGCGGCGGGTGCTGGGTGCTGGCCCAGCTGCAGCAGTCGGGCCGCTGGGTGGTGGGAGACCCTGTGGGTGGTGGGTGTGCGCGTGGCGGCCACGCTCGTCTGCGCTCGCAGTGCTGCCCGCGTGGGCCCGCGCCGCGGCGAGATGGGCACGAGCCCGGCCGTCTTCCTGCCCGCCGTCCTGCAGCAACTTGTTCTCGAGTTCCGTGCATCGCTGCCGTGGCAAGTTCTCTGGCTTTAGAGGTTTTATCAATCCCAGCGGGAAAAGGAAAACTATTTTCTCATAGGAACATCGCAGAAACACATACATTTTTGGCAGTGTTTGTTTACATGTTGACCCATCAGAGACAATGAAATAGTTCAAAAATTGCTTGGAGAGATTCTGTATTCACTAGTTTCCATCAGCCAACATTGATCTATGTTTTAACTACTCTGCTTCATAGTTGTCCCTCATTTAGGTGCAAAACTGCAGCTTTTAGCAGGCCTGACCTGGCAGTCGTCGCGAGAAGGTACCTGCCATGGGACGTTATTGCAGTCTTTGCAAACAGGAGCCTTTTGGGGGGAAAATGTGGCTGTCTCTATCCATGTCCTCGTTCCTCACAGTGTTTTTAATACCTAGTCATGGCTGGAGCACTCGCATAGCAGATCCCAGCGCCGCGTGCCAGGGCTGCGGCGGCGCGGGGCGGCTGGCGCCGGGGTCGGTACCGGAGCTGCTCGCTCACCTGCCCCGCGGTGCCGCCGGCTGCACGGGCTTTGTGTGGCACAGGCGTCCGCAGTGCCGGGTGACAGCATCTGTGTCGGGCGTGCGAACAGCCTTGGGTTGCATTGAGAGCAGCGTAGGGTGTGTGGCCTTGGGGAGCAGTTGCAAAACGTGACAGCTTCCCTAAACGTGCATTAGTGCCCGTGGCGGAATCGCTTGCAGTACTGCGGCTCTTGCCTCAGGGCAGCTGACGTGTGGGGAGCGCGTCCCGTGCGGGGAGTGCGTCCCGTGCGGGCGCTGGCCACGGGGCACGCGGAGCTGCTGCCGAGCCTCGCGCCAGCCATGCCGCTTGGTGACGGCCGCCCTCGGGCCCGCGTGCCGTGGAGCAGCGTGCAGCACGCTGCGCTGTGTCCTCAGCGTGATTTATATTTACTGAAGGGCTCTTCATCTGATTTGGTTTCACTTCTGCTCTGTTCACTATTTTTCAGCCGTTGCTTTTGCTGTTGCCATTAAATTTTAGCTCTGGCTAACATTAAATATTAAATTTTCCCCTTGCTGTTTGTTCTTTGCTGATCATGTTCCTCACTGCCTCCTGGTGCTTGCAGAAGATGACTGTTTACCTCTGGGTTCATGTTTTTTGCTTAAGATTTTGTGGGCTCTGGGGACATCCTTCTGCTCTGTCCTGTCCACTGCCCTGTAGGACACCTCTCTGTTCCTAAAGGAACCTTAGCTACCTGCTGTGCTTTCCATATGGACCTCAAATCTGTTTATTGCTGTGAGAACAGGGAGGGAGTATCAGATTTCATCAAAGAGCGTGACTTTGCTATCACAATTAATGTTAGTGAATATACTCGCTATGCATTTTCAGACCTGTACTTCAAGTTTCGGTGGCTACAGGGTAATGATACAGCTCAGTCTCTTATGGTTTCTTAGCAAATTATTTAAGCTGCATTTCATTCTGCCCACACAATTGGCAAGCCATGGTAACTGAAAAAAATCTTTACATATTTATGCTTGTTGTTAAGGCTCGGATGAAATATGTGAATAAAAATCTAAATTTGGATGCAGAGTGTTCATTTAGCTTGCAGTGATGTAAACATAAGTATGGCATGGAGAACAGGGTCAGCTGTTTCACGAAGTTTTCCTTATGATAAATGATTTTTCTTCTCCGCGCCCTCCACAACCTCCAAGAAACTCCTGAGCGAATAGTTAGGTCCCTTCTGTTGCTTGGCCCTTCCTGGGCGCGGACCCCCGCGTTCCTGCGGGGGTCCCGGTGCAGCTTCTGCCCCGCGGCCCGGGAGAGGCGGCTGGTGCGGCGGGCACGGGGGGCCCTGCTGCCACGGGGGCCCTGTGCCGAGGACAGGCCTGGCCTGCGCCGGGCAGCTCCCGGGCGCTGCTGCCGGAGCCCGCGGGCCTTGGCAGGCGCTTCGCCAGGCGCCTTTGCTCAAGGAGCCCGCGTGGGCTTTGGCAGCAAAGCCTGTCCTGGAAACGTCCCCTCTCGGCTGGGCCACGGGGGTTTCTGGGAGGCCTCTGGAAGCCTCTCCGATCAGTGTGCTGCAAGGAAAGTCTCTACGCCAGGCTTGCTGTTCTGCCTGCTTTCTGTTTGCTCTTCTATTTATGTTTCAGCAGTGAACAAATACACTATTCCTGGTTATCCTGGAGCTGAAAAGCTGAAATTGCAGCCTGACTGCGATGGTGAGAGCAGCGAATCTGCAGGATTCACTGGCAGCCGATGGATGGGGATATTCACCCCCAGTGAAGCAGCAGCAAAGATGAGCAATGAGAAATGGTGATCTGGCAGAAGAGCCGCTTCACCAACACCTATCCTAGTTATCTGCCGATGCACTCACAGTGTTACTGTTCGGTACTCCAAAGAAAAACTGAGCTGAGAATTTGCAGTGTCTCAGCACCTTCATTTCTCAGTAGTGATAGGTTCCCTCCATGTCGTAGGTTGCTTGGTTAGCCACCCAGATTTGTTAGCGGTTGAGCTCGCTTGCAGCACCAGCAGGACTGGGCTTGTCGGGTACACAGAGACTGCCATCACTGCCTGGCGTCTCCTCCAAGAGCAAGACGTGTTCAAACAGTTCCATTTTCAGAGAAGAATTCCACATCTGATCTCAGATTTAACTACTTGGCTTGCGTGATGTCATTTAGCATGCAGCCATGTCCCAGGGGTCCATCTTCTTCCAGGTTTCTCCTTCAGCGAGCTGTCCCTGGCAGCCTGTTTGGCTGCTCCCCTGCAGCAGTACTGCACTTTGAGGAAGACTGCAAGGGGCTGGAGCAAAGGGTGCATGGCGACTGTTCCCGGAAGAGAGACGGGGAAGAGGAATATGGAAGGATGGGGAGACAGCAGCGTTTCCAGGCTGTTGTCCGGAAGTGTCCATCTGTGGGGGCAGCAGCCTTGGTGCTTTTGGGACTGAGGTTTGAAAGTGCTCCTTCTTGGTGGGTAGTTGGCTCTCTCTTATCACAAAAAGTTGCATAGCACCAGGAACAGAAGTAGCACTCCTTCTGGGATGGGAGCATCCCAGTACTGTGCTTCTGCGAGGAGCCCTCGACTGGGTGCAGGAAGCTGCCTGTGCAAGAGTCATGCTGCGGCAGTGAGGAAGGAGCAGGTAGAGCTGATGTTAAATGCGTCTTCAGTGGTGCTGTAGGTACTGTGAGAGGTTTCGGAGAGCAGAGCCAGGCTCGGCTCTCCAGGTAGACAGAGAGGTGCCCGGAGCAGGTGGTACCAGGGCAGCCATTTGCACGTCACAGCAAGAGCTGGTTGGGAGTGCGGTGGGCAAGGACGTGGGCAGAGGCTGCTTCAGCCAAGTTCCAGGCTGGCGTCTCCAGGAGGGCGAATGTGTTCGTGGCAAGTGTAGCAAGTGAGTGAAGAACTGGGGGGCTTGCGGACAGGTTGGCTCGGTGGGGTCGGGGCACTTTGTAGGCGCGAGTGTTTGCAGTGGCCTCTCCGCGTCTGCCCGCTCGCTCTCCGAGGCCGGCGCTGCAGCGGCAGGAAGCGGAACGTGGTGCAGGCGGGAGGTGGCAGGGAGCAAGAGCAGGATGCGTCCAAACTGTTCCGCTTATTTGCTGCTGGAGGCTGCAGGAACGGTCCGGTCGCGGAGGTCGGGACGAGGGATGTGTCCCGCAGGCCGTGGGGACCCAGCTGTGCTGCCGTAGAAGCCCAGAAAGCAGCTCCGCTCGGGGCAGCTTGCAGGCTTGAGGTTTGGCTCCTGAAACAGGCTGGAGAGACTGGGTGAGGACGGGAGCAGAGGAAGAGGAAATGGCCGGCGTTCCTATTTAGGGTTGCAGCAGTTCCACGAGGATGTCGTACAAATGCAGATATCTTGGTGAATAGCCTCAACCAGAGGCAGTTGTTTAATAAAAGTGAAGGAGGAACTTTCTGTTTTTAAAAAATTAATGTTATATTGTCTCATGCCTGGAGGGAATATTGTTACTGTTTTTTGTTCTAAATGTTTGAATAAACCTGTGGGGAATTGCCTTTAATGTTGATGAAAAGCTAATTTTACTGAAAATACTTGAAACACCTGACTCTTACTTTGCTCCTTGTTGTAGGTAAAAATTTGTTAGATAGCATTATAGCTACACTGATTGGAAAAAATATATATATGTGTGTGTGTGTATACATATACGTGTGTGTATATACATATATATATATATACGTATGCATATAGATACTGGCATTTCCTTGCATTATTTCAGCCTAGAGGAAACTTTATTTTGAAATGTTGAGAGAAAATTTTCCAGCCACTTCTGAACTGCTGGGAGGTGCAGGGTATGTTTTAGAGTATGTGTTTTAATGAGTTTAATGAGCACTTCCAAGTTCTCAGAACTGAAGTTCTTATTTTGTCCTCACAAAACCTCCTCTGTAACCTCATTAAATCTGTGAAATTAAAAGTGTTAGGAGAATGGAAGTGGCTGATTGTTCTCATTAAATAGGTGTCTAAAGAAGCAGGAAAACTTCTGAAGATTCTTCTTTCTCTTTTTCTTTTTTCTTTTTTTTTCTTTTTTCCCTAAGTTGGGGGAATGAGATGTGGAATTTCCAAGAATATTTCTGAAACCTGACATTTATATAAATAGCATACTAGATTACTGCACGTGTTCTTTTTTTTTCCTCTCCTTTCTTATGCATTGCAAAAGTGACTATTTACTTAGTAGTGTATTTTTAAGGCGAAAAAGGGAGACTTTCTTGAGTCTTTAACATCTTCCCTCTGATAAACAGACTGAGGAATCTTCAGGCAAATTTGCTTTCCAAAAAAAAAAAAAAAAAGGCAGGAGAGGTTGTGTTGCCAAAAGCTCTGTTGAGGTGTTGTGAGATTTGTTTGGTGATGAGAAGCTGAACTAAGTGCTGAATCTCTAATTTAAGTCCATAGCACCTGGAGAACCTAGTGACAGGTACAATTTGCAGTACAAATGCAAAACCCATGTCTGCTGGGAAGACGCAGCCTCAGTGCGGCAGAACAGCGTGGCCGTGACGCGGCCGCCCGCTCGCCTGGAGGAGCGCGAGGCAGGTGCCAGCCAGTGCTTCGCTAACGAAGCTCCCTGCAGGTTCCCCTGCTCCTGGCAAGGGCGCGCGCAGAGCAGAGCTGCGGGTGCCGAGTGCCTGGAACAGGCTCCCGGTGTCTGTGGAGAGCCCCTTACACGGCTTGGTCCTTCCTCGCAAGGTGCTGGGCGCAGCTCGGGCGCCAGAGCAGGGCAGGGGCCCCGCGCCTGCTTCCTGCCCGCGGGCTGCCGACCTCCTCGCTCTTTGTGGTGGGCAGCAGCAGCTTTAACCTTAGGAAGAAGAGGAAACTTGGCAGTGTTTGTTCTACATGGCCATCTCTGCTTTGCTTCACCAAATAGATCTGGCAGTGTCTCTGCCATCTTCCTTTGGCAAGCACGACTCAAACCGCTAGCCACGGCGGGCGCTGCCTGCTGCCTGTGCGCCGTGAGCGCTGTTTCTTTTCAGTGAGCGTTGCTCTTCGTTACATCGAAGTAGAGGTTCTCAGCTGTGGGAAGTGCCCGGGTTGACGCCGCCAGTGTAATGAGCTCTGTGGAGGCTCCTGTGAGCACCACGCGGTGCCGTGGGCCGCGCGCACTGGGAACAGAAACCTGCGCCTTCCTGGGCTCGGACCCAGGACCCGCTCATCTCACCAGTGGAGCATTTGGGAGCAGCCAAGTAGGGCCGTTCTGTTCGTAGAAGCTGAGTGCTGTGGGTTGGTTGGTTGTTTAATTACAATAATAACAATATTAATTATTATAATACAGAGTAAGGTTGATACCCTGCTTTAAAAACCTGGGAGTTGCCTGTAGAGCACAAATTCCAGATGTGGTTGCCCTCTAGAGAGGATGCACCTGCATATGGCAGCAATGGGTAGATAGTCACAGCCAGGTCAGCCCTGCTTTTGCTGCCGCCTGCTTTTATTTATCACAGGAGAAGCTTAGAGGACACTTGGCTTCTCAATTTGTGTATTTTCATCGTGGCTTGAACCTGGCCTTCAGTGGTTTAAAACTGTTTGGTCTCATGATGTTGTATATAGCTTAGTCCGAAGGTTGAGACAGAGGAGAGATTTCCAGTCTTCTGTCTGTGGTGGGACCGTGAGATTAGGGTCCGAGATCACCGTTATTTGTTTGTTTTGAAGAGAGATTCAGCCAATTGAGACCTTAGTTAGGTGAGCAGCCTCAGAGAACCCTCACAGCTTTCAAGGTGCGTAAAGCAAACAAGATTTGCCACAAATATAAACAGTGGACCAAAAATAGCTTTTATTCAAAGAGAAGCAATTCAGAATTGAGTTAGAAAATGAGAAATGTGTTATTTGGGAAGGAAATAGGAAGCGTTTGAGTGAAGCTGCATGTGCTTTCTTCCACTCTTTTGTGTAAGTATAGCCCACAAAGGGGATATTTTTCTATATCTGCAAATATTTATCCCATTAGATGGATTGATATTTTAAACAAAGCAAAGCTCCTGATGAAATTTAGTGTAACTTTCCATATGGAAACTATGTCAAACATAATCAAAGCAGACATGCAAAGTATTAACAATATGCTTAGCAAATCCATTAGGGTTTTGAGAGGGCCTGTAGTCGTTAGGAATTAAAGCACCCACCTTTTCTTGAGACGCTCACAGAAGTAAGACTTTCTTAAAGCACATTAATTACTTGAAACGTGGTCTCTGCAAGTAGTGACCCTGTGACAGAAAAGCCTTCGCTTCCCGCGCGTGCCAAGGCGCGGAGCGGTGAGGAGCTCCCAGCCGAGCTGCTTCCCAAGCTGGTGCCAGATCGCTAGCCCAGCCTTGGCCTGGGGGTTTATGGCATTCGAATGCGCTTTATTGCACTACTGCAGATAGTGCGGGTTTTCAATTACTCTTGGAGCAGAGATTTTATGACTTTATAGTTAATGGCTACCTACCATGTCTTAATGTTACAGGGTATTTTCCCGCCCCTCCATCGCCCCATCCTGAATCAACTTTCTGAACATCTTCTGAAAACTGCTACATCAAGTTCTGTGTGGATAGCTGGAATTATATATGTGTAATTGCTTATTTATATACATATATTTATAAAATCCCCCGGAGAGTGAACTTAAGCTCACAGGCATCTTCTGCTGCTCCCCATAAAGAAATTTCCCATATTTTGTTTGCTTTCAGGATTTTGCCCCTTCAACCTTTCCTGCTCAAGGGAAACCTACCACTTTTCACTTAGGCCAAGAGGTAACTTTGAATTTAAAACAGCTAACATCCGTCCTGAGATCTGTCTTTATTAGTTCCTCATTCTGCATATGAGTGTATCATTACATTTTGTTTTAATTTTGTGAAGTTGGCACATAGGGTAGTCTTTTTTTGCTTCTAATTTACTTTCAAAATTGGATTTTTTTTTTTTTCTAACAGCTTCTGCAAAGATTGATTTGTGCCAAAGTGACTGCTGAGACTTGAGAAACTCACCTCTTTGGGAGGCTTCAGCAGCAGCAGCCTCAGTGAGGCTTGCTGCATGTTGACAGGGATGAAACCTCCAGGGAAATCCTGTAAATCCAATCCCGTACAGGGAGGTGGGGGTTAGGTGTAAGCTGTGTGTTTGAGACTTCCTCAGAGTGAGGCAATTTTGGGTAGGAAACAGCAGCTTTGTTTAGCTCAAGTCTTTCTGCCTTGTAGCAATTCAAGATTAACTTTTCCAGCCTCCCTTCCACCTTTTCCTCTCCTCTACTTGTTTCTAAATAGGAAGCCCAGCATGCATCTATAATTCTTTTCCTTTTATTTAAAAATAAGCGTTGACAAAACTTGTTGAACTAGCTCGCTAACACGTAGCTAGATAGGTGAGTTTTAGAAAATAGAGCCAATTTTTGATGAAAATAGGAGCCGAAAGCCAGACTGCTAAACACCGAGACGCTGAAGAGGTGCGGAGGCGCCGGCGCGGGCGGACGGGCGCTCGCCCCGTGGCCCGGCCGGGACGCGGCTCCGTGCCCCTCC
>VZSV01000316.1:137469-149479 GCA_013398735.1 Nothocercus julius
CAGCATGGCGCGGGACGGGCACGGCCGGCGCGGCCTCCCCGGCGCTGCGCCTGCTCCTGCTCCTCGCGTGTCTGGCCACCGTGGTTTGTCCGCAAGGTTGCGCGTTAAACCGATGTGCGGGTTTGGCAGCAGTTCCATAAAGCTCTTGTGCATTTTGCCCCTTTATTGGCAGCAGGGGAGTGGATTGCTTTAGATGATCATCATAATTTTTATCTCACCTAATTAATTTCCAGCCGTTGCAGGAGCCCTGGGCAGTGACGATGCTTCCAGCTCTCTGAGCATCTGTTTCTTCTCAACCATTTAATCTGCTCAGAATAGAAATATTTAATTTATTAATGCTTCTGCAGCTGATATATGGGCATGTGAGTGAGATTCATCATAGCCTAGCTGTGATGTTGTGGTCCCTTTTGAACTCTGTGTCTAGTCAGAGGAATGAGAAATGCCAAAATGGAACTTGAATTAGTGAAGAGGAATCAGAATCTAACCCAAACTGGCCTCCTCTTTTTGACTGAGAATACAGGATACAGAGGCCTTTTGACATGGACAGGACTTCATGTTCTCTAACTGCTCTTATGTGAAACCCAGTCATAAATTAATTTGAAATCCTCCATTAAGTATTCCTCTTAGTGAGTGATTATGGATGCTCAGCTTAAGTCAACCTTGCGTTTTATGATAAATGTCCCTTTTTTTAGTATCATGTAAAACAATTGGTGATTAAGCAAAAAGGCTACTCTGGGATGTGTGCAGTGTCAATGCACAGTCTGTGTTCTTCCCAGGTGGAATGGGCACATGTTAGTGAACCAGCACACAGGGGTGATGCTAGCTCCAAAATGTCCCTGTTGCTTTTCTGTCTTGCATTCTGTGTTTGCCAACACTAACTTCTTAAAAAAATCCTCTCTGCTGTAGACACAGAGTAACCAGCCACACTCTCCACAGTCTACCAGGAATTCAATAAATGATATTTTATTGTGCTTTTTTTAACCTCCTTCCTCTGGAGGAGGAGATGTATAGCGAGCTTTTTATGCAGGGAGAGCTAATTGATCACCACCGCTGTTACTGATTGCTTGTTTAAAACATGACTGATCAAAAGCTTTTGAAAGCAGGACCCTCTCAGCTGAGGTTGTAGCTCTTAAGGGTTACAAGGTTTAAAACAGCTAAGCGGAGGTGATGCCCTTGCTCCTCGAGACGGGGAGCCTGCGGGAAGGTGCCGCTCGCGGGATCCCTGCACCTGCGCTCAGGGATTTCAGCGAGAAGCTTGGCTTTGTTTCTGTTCGTTTGCTTCTCGAGCTGCCGGCGTCCCTTGGAAAGGAGCCGCTTATGTGGGGCTTCGGTCCCTGCAGGGAGAACATGGCTCATTAGCCGGCCGGTCCTTCGGGCCCCACTGAGTCGGTGCTGGGTGGGAGTCCGTTGTTCTGGCTCAGAAAGGTGATGGTTTGTGAATTAAAGCCATTCTGCTGCAGCCTTTGCTTTCTTACTGGGAGCTGAAATAGCCACGCTTCTGTATAAAAGTCACCAGGGGAATCTCTCAGTCTTTGTGGTTTTTGAATCCTCCATACAGTGAATATCTTTCTATTTCTTTAGATATCCTCTTCATGTAAATGTCTTCGCTTTTATGCTGTAGAGTTCTTTCTCTTAGCACTTCTCCTGCTGTTCACATATCAATAGGGCAATGGCACTGAAATTTTGAAATGCTCATGCTGAAGTAGGACAGATCCTTGGAATCACACAAATTGAATTTTGCACTTGAACTTTTGCAAAGATCAATGTGTTAAGTCAGACCTGTGCTGGGAGGAACGTGGTCTCTCATAGTCTTTCTGAATTTTTTTGGAACTTGCATTTTCTGGAGCATTACCAACTTTTAAGAGTTGTCTTCTGTTAGTGGTAAGATGGGAAACGAAGCAGATTCTGCATAGCTGACCTGCCTCTCTGCATTAATTGTTTAAAAGCAAGATCAAGTATTAATGTAGTTGCGCTGTAATGAAGTGCTTTCTAATGCAATGTTTTTGCTGTTGTAAAAGAGAGTGGATACCTGTGCCTAATGTAATGCCAGTACAATCCTCGTGGCCGTCGCTGCCGTGGCGTTGTGCACGGCCCGGCGTGCACGGAGCACGTCTGCTCGTGTGGATGGGGGCGTCTTGAGGACCCTCCATCAGACACAACCACGGAGGCCAACTCTCCTCTCCGTGGTGATTTCATAGCATCTCGGTGGCAACTGTTGCTATTTCTCGGATGGCAAAGCCCTTGCTAGAAAGTGAAGTATTTTTAACCTTCCTGACCGAGCGAGAGTAGCCGTGAAGGTGGAGGAGCCAGAAGGCCATTGCTTGGAGTCTTCCAGGGCATTGTGGCAGCGTGCAGCGCTGCGGCATGGCAGCGGCGTGCGGCATGGCAGCGGCGTGCGGCGCCGCGGTGGTGTGCGGCATTACAGTGGCGTGCAGCGCTGCGGCGGTGTGCGGCATTACAGCAGCGTGCAGCAGCGCTGCGGCGGTGTGCGGCATTACAGCAGCGTGCAGCGCTGCGGCGGTGTGCGGCATTACAGCAGTGTGCAGCAGCGCTGCGGCGGTGTGCAGTGCTGCGGCGGTGTGCGGCATTGCAGCAGCGCACAGTGCTGCGGCGGTGTGCAGCGCTGCAGCAGTGTGCGGCTCTGCCGGTCCCTTTCCATGCTGGCGCGAGCGAGGGGGGCACTTCCTGCAGCGCTCCCTGCGCCCGCAGGCCCTGTGTTGCCGCCCACCCGCCATGGTGGGAGCTTCCTTCCCCTGGACAGTTCCCTTCAAGCATATTCGCCTTAAACATGTCAAACTTTCTGCTGTTTTTAGCTATTGTGGAGCTAACGTTTATATCTAGGAGCATCAGGTACCATTTAAGCATAAACTGCAGTGCTGGATGTTGACATCGCAAAAATGGTTCTTTTCTGCTGACGCAGTAGGTGAGAAGAGACTAAGCCTTGAGTTCAGATGCTGACGACAGTCATAAAATCCAGCCCTGTTACCTGTTCTCTGCTTTACTTTTGCTCTTTTGCCGAGGTTCACAGCCGGAGAACCGCTAGGTGCGGTAGGTGTGAAGGCAGGTCCGCGGGGCGGCTCCGGCGGCCCCGGGGCGCAGGCCTGGGGAGCTGCCCCTCTAGCCGGGCACAGCCGTGGCCGGAGCGTGCCGGGCCGGACCCGGTGGCCCCAGCTGCCTGGGTAGCTCTGGTCCCGTCTGCCGCATGGCATCCAGCGGGGTCGGAGTAACCGGAGCCGCCGCAGGCCCTGCCCAGCTCTTGCCGCTTCTTGCAGTGGGTGTTTGTGCAAAGTTTGCATGCTCTTTTATGCATTGTATTTTCTGGGAAGAGCATCATAATCATGTTGTTTTATGTTCCTTAGAAATGTTTCCTGTTCAGCACTTGAAGGAAGTTTCTCCCACAGTTCAGAAGCACCCACGCGTTGTTTTCCTCTCTCCCCTGTGGAGCCTCCTCGGGTGCCTGTGTGCGCTGGTTTAACGCGCTGCTGAGGACCTGCTTTGGCAATTTGCTTTGGAGGAGCTGCCAGAAACTTTTTCTGGTTACAGCTGATGCAGACACAAAGGTGGTGAGACGAGTGCAAGGCTCAAAGCCCAGGCGCTTCCTGGCCCTCTTCCTCTCCCTATATGTGACTTGGCTTGAAAAGATTCCTCCATGGTAATGCGTGGATTGTTTTTTTTTTTAAAGTATCTGATTTGACCAAAGGAAAGTCAATTATTTACCTTGTTACAAGTCTCGCTTAGAGCTTGCTTGTTACTAGCGTCCGTGGTATAGAGAAATTCTAGACATCCTGTTTGCGTTTGGAGCACTTGTGCTTTTCTATTGAATGTCCAAGACTGTTTTCTTAATGGTGTAAACCTCATGAAAAATGCATGTTTTTTTTTTATTTGTTTGTTTGTTTTTCTTCTTAGACAGGTGCTCTTTATTATGTTAGGGTGGAAAATGAGAAGCGACAGGTGCTAGATTCCTAACTTATGGAGGCACTTTGAAAATGTAGTATGTCATTTGCCCAGAAAATGCCTCAAAGAAAAGTGTCAGTCGGCCTGTGTTTGGTGATGGGCGCGCTCTGGGATGCGGCCTGGCCCGTGTGTCCGAAGGCAGCTCGGTGCTTCCCACCATGCCATGCCAGGCTCTGCTTCTCGTGCTCCTCCCTGTCCTGGCCGCCGAAGGCAGGAGCGATGGCTCCCTGTGGCGGTGTCCCAGCCCGGAGCCGCGGGCACGGCCGTGCTGCGGAGCGCGGGGGCGGCTGCAGCGCTAGGGAGCGGTTTAACGTCTGGAGCGGGCTCCTTAGCCCACCGGGATGAGTAATTCCCAGTTCCTGGGGCTTCCCTCCAGGACATGATAGCAGGGAGCTGCTGGGCAAAGTGGGGAAAACCTGCAGATGTGCCTGGCTGCTGCCGCACTCCGCGGCCGCTGGCGAGGCCGGAGCGACGGGCGGCGGTGCGGGGAGTCTGCGCCCCGACGCACCATGGCCACGCGCGCCAGCAAGGGGAGCCGCTGCCGCGCCAGCCGGGCACCGGCGTGCAGGGCAGGGCCGACCTCGAGGAGCCTCTCGCGCGGCCGGTGTCCGGGGGCCAGTCCCGCGTGGGCCCCTCGGGGCTTCCTTCGAGTGTTCCACGAGAGCCGCGCGAAGCAGGGAGAGGTGTGTGGCATTGGTGGTCTTGAAAGAGGAGCGGAAGGTAAACCAGGGCCTTGCATAGCTTGGGTTTCTTCTCCTACCGCAGGAGGCATTTCCCTCATTCCTGCTCCGTGGCCTGGAGGGCACCTCTCTGATAAAGTCCTTTGCTTTGCAGTGACCCATGGCAGAGAAGCAGCTCACAGACAAGCCTGCAGCTTTGCTGCCCATTCAGTCCTAGTTTGGATGCAATTAAGTTCCTCATCAGTTGCTTTGTTTCTTTGTGGAAAATAAGGTATTTTGCATAGTATAGGCAAAACACTTCAGAAGCGCATATGTTTTGGGAAAGGGTTTTATAGAAACATTTGCTAAGTTTTGCTAGTTATTGGAAATACATTTATCACAGCTTAAGTAGATAACATGCAAGTGGAGTGAGATGGAGGAAAACATGTAATATTTTAATCAAAGGCTTTCTTAACATATACATTTTAAACATGCAAAAAATTGATAGGAATGAGTTTATTTTGGGGACGTGCTCACTGCATGGAGCTGGGGCAGCACTCAGCTCCCTGACTCCAGAAAAGGCAATACAAGAAAATTAAAAGTTTTGCTGTGGAATTGTGGGGATGGGGGAAGGGAAGAGATTCCTGACCTCAGAGAAAAGACAGGGATTAATCTGGCTAACCCAGTATCCCCAAACTTCACTAACTGTTTCTGGGTAGAACTAGATGCAAGGCAGATGTGTAGGAGCCATATGTCCCGAGTCCAGGACTTCAGTTAGTTACCATATAAGTAAGTCTCAGCTTCATTATCTCATTAGCTGCATTTAGGATGTAGATCTTGTGTAACTATGGAAAATATATAAACCTTGTGAAAACCTGTAAAAACTCTTCAGCGTGTGAAAGGTCTGTAAGAACAGAGTGGAAGAAAAAGGGAAAGAGGTTTTTATTCATTCTCTTTTTTTTTTTTTTTTTTTTAATGCTAGCTCAGTGCAGTGCCATTGTTTACACTTGTCTTTACAGTTAAATGCTGGAAATGGAGCACAGGGCCTGCTGGGCTCTGGATCTGAAGTTGCTCCTTGATGCTGTAGCTTCCGCTTGGCTTGGAGAAGCTGCTTGAGAAGCTGCCGCGCGCTCTGTGTGCGAGTGGCCCGAGGAGGAATTGCACGTCCTGACGCCGCTGGCGCCAGCGGCTCCCACGCTGCGTGTGGGTTTTTCTTGCTGTGGGTGCATTCATAAAATGTTGACAATTGGCCTCTTTCAGAAGTGCTTGAATTGGTGAGGGATCAAATTTTTGATGCTGAACTGACTCTGAAGAGTGAAATCCATTTCAAGAGCAGAGGTGTTCTCACTGCAAGAACTAGGTTAATGTGTTTGTGAATTATCTGCGGTAGCACTTGGCAATGTGTGCCCAACTTTTCCTCTGGGGTGTGTGTAGTGTTTGTGTGTTGCAAGGTGCTGCAAGGAGAGGAACAGTCTATGTGGATGAGAGTTGCACAGTGAAAAGCATCAATATAGAGAGGGCTGATAGTGCCACTTTTCTTAGCGTGTAGGATCTGATATCACAAGAAATAGTGTTTATGTTCTAGTTGATAGTTAATAAATAACTGTTAAGACATCTTTGAGATTGCTGGCTCCAAGGGTGGGCAGCAAGAAGCAGTGCTCTGCTTTATTTGCAGTAGATCCATGACCAGTCAGTGAGACCTGTTGGTTTGTGCTCTGGCTCTTTGCCATCTTCTCTTTCTCCTCCGATGTCTCTGTGTTGGTCGTAGTCGAGGTGCAAATCCGCCCGTGTACCAAAACGCAGGAGAGCTGGGCGCTGAGGTCCGGCCTGGTGAGCACAGCATCCCTGGGGAAGGTTGTTGTCCCTGCTCCACCACAGGTTTGTCCTACCATGGCCAGGGAGCTCTGTGGAAAGATGTCACGGCGTGTTGGTTCACAGCTCTGTGGAAGATGTCACAGCGTGTGCACTGACATACGAAGCGTGTGTGGTCACCGAAGTGCCGGCTGTGGCGGGGGCTGCTTTATGTGGTCCCGGTGCCTGCTCTTCCCTGGCAGTGTGGGCTGGCTAGTGCTTTTCCTGGCTGGACCAGCCCTCTGGAAGCTCCCTGGTGATGGAGCAGTGTCTTCCCTTCCAACTTCCAGTTTTTGCCTGTCTGCCTCCCAAGGACAGAGCTATGTTTGGGTCACCCCCAAAAGAGGTGGGGATGGGGGCAAAGGATGGGTGGCTCTAGGACAGCCGTGGAGGAGTGACCTTCACATGGGGAGTGTCCCCTCGAAAGGCCTGCGGGCTCCGCGCTGCATGCAGACCCGCACTGCCCAATGGGGGGGTTCCCCGTCCCTGCTGCAGGGCTGCGGTGCCCAAGAGCACGTTCCCCGTCCCTGCTCCAGGGCTGCAGTGCTCAACGTGGGGGTTCCCCGTCCCTGCTGCAGGGCTGCGGTGCCCAAGAGCACGTTCCCCGTCCCTGCCGCAGGGCTGCGATGCCCAACGTGGGGGGGTTCCCTGTCCCCGCTGCAGGGCTGCGGTGCCCGAGAGCAGGTTCGCCGTCCCCACTGGAGGGCTGCAGTGCTCAACGTGGGGGTTCCCCGTCCCCGCTGAAGGGCTGCGGTGCCCGAGAGCAGGTTCCCGTCCCCACTGCAGAGCTGCAGTGCCCGAGAGCAGGTTCCCCGTCCCCGCTGCAGGGCTGCGGTGCCCAACGGTGGGGGTTCCCCGTCCCTGCTGCAGGGCTGCAGTGCGCAACGGGGGTTCCTCTTGGCGTCTACACGCGTGGGATTGTGAAATGGGAGCAAAAGCTGAAATTATGAGGTTTCCTCCTGCAATCTCTGGTGGTTTTGAGGCAGAGACTTTTTTTGAGGCAGGTGAGTAAAGGTATTTTCAAAACTTGATTCTAGTGGGAATTTTGAAAAAAAAATGACTTTGGGTCTCTAGGCTCAGTGAAAGACTCAGTAGAACAGGTTTAAAATATCTAACATTATAGCATAACACTATTTTTTGTTTTAAATGTCAGCCTTCCAACTGTTCCTTCCTGACGGATATGCCGTTCTGAATTGCTTCTGGTAACTTGCAGAGACCTTTTCCCTCTAGGAAACACGTCCAAGCTGCCTTGCTTCTCTGGTTCCCTGCCTGGCAGGGGCAGGTCCTGGTGCCATGGGCAGCCACGTCCACGCATGGCCCCTCTGCGCGGGAGCCTTCCTGGGGATGCGGATCTCCAGCCACAACACCTGATTGCAATTTATCTTGCTTGCGTGGTCAGAGGAACCTCAGGTTGTCTTTCCCCATCTGACCTTATTACGTGTTTGGAATGTTACAAAATATGAAAGAAACTGTCGGGGGGAAAGTCAATAAAAGTAATTTTTACTTTTTTTTTTTTTTTTTTCTCCCCAGAGTTTAACTTGAGTTTGAAGCCTGTTTTCCTAAACAGGAAAAGAGCAATTCCAGTGTAGTTCAGCAATGTTGATACTAGGTGAAGTGCACTTCCTCGTGGCAGGGGAAAATAGAGGTGTTACCTCATTGCAAACAGGATATCTCTTAATAGTTAGGTTTAAATATACAAAATTTTCCATAGTGGCTTTGGATTTCTGGAGCCACAAAGATAGAAGAAATTTTGGCTCTAACTGTGTTATTCCTGGCTGGCTGTCATGAGGTCTCCGCTCGCATCTCGCGGTACTGCCAGCCTGAGCCTTAATCACGCAGCAAGCCCGTGGCTTCGCGAGGCGTGCCTGCAGCACGTCTCCGGGACGCGGCTTTCATCGCTGTTGCTGTTGGCATCCAGGCGCAGCTGCCCGTCCCTGCTGATGTCGGAGCGGGTCCAGCCGTCGCCTCCGAGCGATGCCCTTCCTCTTGCGGAGCCAGGAGGAGCTTGGGCACTTTCCCACCAAGGACGGCACGTGAAGGGCGTCTCCCACCTCCCGCCATGGCTGTGGAAAGGATATTTAGGGCTGAAGAGGAGAGCGATGGCTTCCAACTAGAGATATATAGACATTCCTATATGACGGCTAGCAGAATGGCCAAATTTGATGATGCACAAAGCTCTCTTACTGTTTCCATAGCTGGTCAGGAATTGCTTGCTTGCAATTACTGTATTTCTTGAGGTTGGGAAAAATATTAAGTTGACAATATCTTAATTGGTGATGGATTGTTGATTCCCCCCACCCCCAGCAAAGTTCAACTGTTGGTGAATGGTCCCTTGGTCCCTCACAAATAAGAGATTTTTTTTTTTTTTTTTTTAACACTACTGAGGATAAACAGGATCCCAAGTACATGTTGGACTTGTAATACTTGACTGCATTCAGGTTAATTGTTAAACATGCATTTATTCTAGCTTAGTATACCATACTATATACATACTATATATTTAGTGAAGGTCAGGAAGAGTTCAATATTGCTGAGAAAAAAAATATATACAGCTTCATTTCTCTTACTGCAGTCTTCTCTTACTTGAGTGAGAAATGTGATACAGTAAGCAGAAATATCACTTGAGACAGGCAGCTTTTATATTGAAAACTCTCTATTCCTTCCTGTTTTATATACGATTCTTAAAAAGAGCATAGAAAACTAGGTGTTATCTAAAGAGCTGAGAAAAACAGCTTAAGTTCATCCTCCCCACCTTAAATGAGTGAATTTTCATTTGGCGCAGCTTTTGTCAAGGAAACTATTTTGTCTTCAGCCACCAATTTAAGGTGACAGTGTAGGAACTGAGCACGTAATTACAGTCCTTTTTTTGTTTTTGTTTGAAAAACAAAAGAAGACACCAGAGTGAGTGCAGAACCATCCCATCATCCCAGGGCATCGTGTTCCCATTTCTCTCCAGTGGCTGGTGAAGGTGGCTCGGTTTCTCCAATGGTTATTGCTGATGCCTGGAAGGATGGGTGGCTCCTGCATATTCTAGGGATACGTATTGTATATTGTATCTTGCGTGCCTTTTTTTTTTTTTTTTTTTTTTCTTTAATTGCATCCTGGCAGATGGCATTTTCATCCTTACGTGTGGGTTTTTTCACAGTTGTTCAGTAAACATTCCCGTGTTGGGAAGCATCTTGCTGACCTCGTGAGCCAGCTCCAGCCTTGCGAAGTTAGTGATGTCATCGAGAGGCCGAGTGTCCTGGGGTCTGATAAAGAGTGTGCTAGAAAAATCTGCTCTGAGGCACTGGAAGTATTGCTCTTGCATGCTACGCTACCTTGCTGACTTCTAGAAGTGTTTCTGAAATCTAGAATTGACAGGAAACTTTTGGAGGAACCTTTTTTTATATTTTATTTTTTTGCATTGAAATACTCCCTGCTTGTACTTCACTGATGAGAACTTCTGAAGTCAGAGCTATGCAGGTAGCAACTCCCTCTGTGCCCAAGCAGGTCAATGTTGTAGAGCGCCCATGGTGTAAATATACCTGCATAAATAATGGGTTCTCATCAACAGCTGTAATTGAGAGTTTCACGTGAGGAGGTGAGCTAAGATGATGTGCTGCCAAGTGAAGCATCTGATGCGAGATCAAAATGGGACGTGGAGTTGCCAAGGATTTAACTTAGCTGGGCAGTGTGACATGTGAAAGTGCCCTGAGGCGGTAGAGGAGTGGAGTTGGGTGGGAAGTAGATCACAGAAACCATGAAGGAAGGTTGCAAGGAGTCATACTCGGGAGGCAAAACTTGCCTGGTTTCTGCCTTGGAAGCAGCAGTCTAATGTGATCCTTTCCTGTTACCTGGCCAAAATGTGCTGAAAGAGATAATTTGAGCCCTGCTGCTGCAAAAAGTGACCATGAGCTCAATGGTTGAACTTGTGTATGTTGTTTTGTTGAGTTACATTAAAAACTGCAAAATAATATGAAATTAGTTGATCCCTTTCCTAATATTTGTATTTGTGTCCTTTTTTCAAACAAATAAAAGAAGGGAAAAGTCTGAAAGAGGCTATGACAAAAAGCTATGAAGTGCTGTAGAGCAAACGAAGTTTGCTTTCACCCTATCCTCTCTAAATATCAACGTGTCTCTTGGTACTTTGTCTTTCAGCAGCTCCTTCCCAGCTTCTGGGTTTCACTAATGCTGTAGATATCTAATACCTGTAATACCATCATCCATTAGCCCTATTTGTTTGAAAATAACTAGATTAATCTGTCCATGCATAATCCTCATACTAACTTTCTTAGAAAAGCAGGTTATTGATGAATTCAGACTCTGGTGGTATTGATGAATTCAGGTGGTGTTGAGCATTCCTGAGTGTGAAGGAGGCATTGATGCTCCCCCAGGTGGTCGCTGCAATAATCCTATCTCTTGTATCCATAGTAATATGGTAGGGAAAAAAAAAAATAGATATTTATGGAAGGTACTGTATCGTGCTAAATCCTAATTTGATGTGACGGTTTTTGAAGTGTTTCCATGATTTAAAGACAAATGGAAATGGGATAAAAATGGATTGCCATTTTTAGTATTAAAAAATCATGTCAGTAAAGACAGAAACAAAAAAATAGTTGGTTTTGGAACAGAGGAACCAAAAGCCTCGGGGTGGGGAGCGGCTCAGCGTGGTAGCAGGACTACAGAGCTTTCCCTTCGCCTCCCTGTGGAAAAGTGTTTGTTCTAGCACGGTTTTCCCATGTACTGATCTGTAGATCTTCAGTTCAGTACAAGTGTCTTATTTTTATCATATATGGTGGGATGAAGGAGCCTGTGATCCTGCCAAGGCAGCCAGGAGCACATTTTTCTGCCCATGTGGGTCCTTGTGATCCTGCTGGAGCTTCCCAAGGCCCCGTGATCCCACTGGGGCTACCTGGAGGCCGTGATCCCGCTTGGGCCGGGCAGGGTGGAGGCCCATGGTGGCACCTGTGCCCCTGGTCCCGCCGGCGGGCGCTGAGTCTCTGCACGCAGGGTAGAGAGGATGGGGGCTGCCATTGCGTGAGATGCTGGTTGTCCGAGTGACGTCCAGAGCCTCTCTGGAAAATAAATGTGGCTTGTGCGGACACGTGAAATAGCTTTCTGTGTGTTTTTAAATTTTCAGTGCATTCACTGATTTTTCTCAAACTATAGAGAAAAGTTAATATCTTTTATAAATAAAATATACATGCATAGAAATTTGTATTTGGGGTGAGTGTGTTCTCGTGCTGGTTCCTGTGCAGTTTCTCGGCTGAGGTGGCGCGGGCGCTCCCGTCGGGCAGCGCGTTCGGGCCCCGCTGACGCAGTGCTCGCTGCTGCCGTCCGCCTGGCGCTTCCTTCCTCGCCGAGCTATATTTAGCGGGGAACGCGCTCGCCGCGGCACAGGGCCGAGCCCAGTCGCCTTTCAAATGAGAGGAAGCGACTCTCTGTAGGGATAACAGTGAACGGAGGGCAGGATTTCCTGTGGAAACTCATACATGTGAGAGCAGGCTTTTACTTTGAACACAACAATGAAAATGTTAAATGAGAAACCTGGATAATCCATGCAA
>VZSV01000316.1:150644-162921 GCA_013398735.1 Nothocercus julius
GCGCGCCGGGGCCGCCCTCCCTGCGGCCCGTTCCTGCCGGCACCGGTCAAGGCTTCGGCAGGAGCCCGCAAAGCGCGTCGGCCCCTCCAAAGCAGCCCTGTGAGTGAGGCAGCGGGCTCCTCTGCTGGCCTGTCCCTCTCCCTTAGCTTTTTAGGACTCTTTAGAGTTGTTTGTCCTCATTAAGTGAAGCTCCCACAGGTCCTTAGGCTATCGTGATGTGGGAGCCGGAGGACATTATCGCTGCTCAGACCCGTGTCGCTGGGAGGGAGCGTGTGTTGTTGGGTTGGTGCTTTGCTCTCCTTCGAAACAAACGGATAAATTTCCTTCCAAAAGGAAAACTTTTGTCAATGTTCTCTTATCTTTTCTAAGGAAGTAAGCAAACTTCTGGGTGCTGTTTAGAGACAGGACAAGAGGCAATGGGTATTCAGTGAAATACAGGAAATTCTCTTTAAACAAGAACAAAGAAACTCTTTTGCTCTTTTTACTGTGAGGGTGGTCGGGCCCTGCAGTGGGTTGTCTCGGGAGACTGTGGAGCCTCCATCTTTGGAGAGGCCCAAATGGAGCAGACACGGTCCTGGGAGCAGGGCTGGGAGCTACCGTGTCCCGGGGTCCCCTCCGGCTGCGTGGCCACATCCCTGAGCGTGCGCCGCTGTCGCGGTGCTGCCTGCGCGCTCCGCTCGGCCGCCGCAGCAGCGGGGTCAGCAGCTCTGAGCACGTACGCGGATCTCTGCCCGGGAGACGGGCTTGGTGCCCGTGACGTTGGGGAGCGCGAGAAGCCTGCTTAGTCAGCAGGCTGCAAAAGCAAGCAGGAAACGCACAGCCGTGATAAGTGTCACAATATTTGTATGTTTACAGCAAACCGTGGCTATTTTTTTTCCTTTTTTTTTTTTCTTCCTGATTTATCTTTTGAGGCAGTTGAAATTCAGAAAGGAAGAAGCAAAAAGGGATTGTTTCTGTGATGGCAGTACTTAGTGCACTTTTCTTTGGGAACGTATGGATCCTTTTGCTTGTGGTTTGTGCTTGCATATTCTTCGTAACATGAGGACCAGTGTCCTGGTCCACAATTTAAAAGTGAATCCTGTCTAAAACCAGCAAAAAAATATGACAATATGGATAGTTAGGTAATAGTCTTACGTCAGTGCAAGTAGAAGTTATCCGTGTTAACTGATATTTAGATTTCCAACTGAATATTTATGACATGCCCAACTCTGCAGCTATATTAAAAGCTACAGAAAATAACACATATATTTTATTTTCTTAAGCTGAGACTGAACAGCTAATGCCCTTCACAAAGCGGGATGTACATATGGCCCTGCCCATACGTCTTGTCATGAGACTTCACAATTTCAAGGTATCTGATGCTTTTTCATGGAAACTTAAGAATACCAAGGATGTTACTCCCAATCGCAGATCCACACTGCTGATTTGGCTTCTTAGAAAGTGCATCAAAAACTGAGCAAAATTGTTTTCATTTTAGCCTTTTATTTAAATGATGTCTTGTTGGTTGGTGATAGCTTTTGAGATTTATTTTCTCCTCTCTGCTTTGTTTTTAGAAGCATCGTTCGTCTATTTTTCTTATTAAATAAATTTTTCTTCTTAGAGCAACTGCATATTAGGTGCAGCTGTAACACATGAACCCCCTCTCTGAAACCTCCCCTGTCATAATGTTAAAAATTCCATTAAAAGTTCAAAAGAGCGTGGAATTATTCTCGTGCTGGTGGGTCCTGGAAGCTATATTTAGGGACCTCTTCTTAATAGTTTCGCCAAATCTTTTCCCCATTTCTTACCTTTCTGTCCCCTTTAACTGTCCGGTTTGGAACATGGCAGTGCGCGTTGGTAAGGTGGAATATTCTTTAACTTTCTCTCTCTAATGAACTCCAGGTGCAGTGGTTTATACCACTCTTGTGGGCATAATCAAGTGTGGCTGGTTTTGCCTATGAAAAGACAGAGATTCTGCAACTAGTAATATACTGAATCTTTAGAAATGTGGAGGAGATAAAGTAAAATTTGGAACAAAATGAAGGTTGTATTTACAATTAATCATGTTTGCACTTTGTAGGTGGTTAAAACAATGTATGTTCTTTTTAGCTTATGAAATATCCTGGAGAAGTGCGTGTCATGTCTTCTTGCATTAGTTTGCCGCATAAAACCCTGAGAGCAGTGCTTGGAACTTGGTTCCGTGTACCGTTCTGTGTGTCTAAGCAGAGGAAAATACACTAACGTGGCTCTTTATTTAACAAAAAAACGGGGGGGAGAGGGAATTGCCTGCTCTGGCATGGCCATGGGGGACGCTGCGGGTGGAGGGAGGGTGGCAAGGCTCTCCTGCTGCTCGCTGCCGCTCGGATGTGGTTGCCTCCGTCCTGAGGAGGCAGCGGAGAGGAAGGACGGGCGCCCCAGCTGTGCAGCGCTGCTTGGATTCGCGGCTTTGGGGCTTCAGGCTCATCAGCCCAGGCAGGCCGCAGCTTCGGGGGCTCTGCAGGCTCGGAGCAGACCGCCCTGCTGGGGGGTGCCTGCGGTTTTGCTGAAAGGAGGCTGCTTCCGCGGCAGCAGCACGAGTTGCTGCGGCAGACTTGGCAGGTTCTCTCGCTTCGATTGAGCAGCGAGTGAGACCGCGCTGAATTCTGGGTGTCTGATGCCTTAATGAGCTTGGTGCCCAGGTCGTGCATCCCTCCTCGTCTTGTGCCCAGCTTGCTGGGAACCTGGAATGGTCTGGCGTCAATCTAGTGTCAGGATGGACTTTGGCACAGCTGACTCATCCTGCAGTTGCTAGGATGTAACTAGGATGGCTGTAATTAAGATAGGCCCCCAACCTCCTCTAAGGTGACTTAAGGTGACTCCACCATTTGAGAAGTAGCCCTTCTGAGGCTGGGCCTGCGAGCTTGGGCTTGCTTGGGCCATCCAACGCTAAGGACAGTGAGGGTGACAGAGCCCTGGAAGAGGCTGCCCAGGGAGGTTGTAGAGTCTCCTTCTCTGGAGATCTTCCAAACCCGCTTGGACGCAGTCCTGAGCCACATGCTGTAGGTGACCCTGCGTGTGCAGGGGGGTTGGACTAGATGATCTCTAAAGGTCCCTTCCAACCTTAAGCATTCTATGATTCTATGACTTGGTAGTGGCAAGCTCTTGAGAATGAGTGTCCCATGAGGTGCAGGTGCCCTGCAGACCCATACGGGTTGCAGTGCCGTGAACCAGCCCCACTGCGTCGTCGTGAGCGCGCTAGGATCCTGGCGAGTCAGCGGAGCCAGCCTGGTCCTTCCCGGCTCGTGCAGCCACACGTGTTGGTCTTGCGGCCGCCTTTGTCCGTGGTGCCCAGCGGGTGGGGGGTGTTCTGCAGTGCTTGGGTTCGGAGTATCCAAGCAAAACCAAAACAGTTCTGGCGTTTCTGGGTGACGGTTTGGAGGATAACAACCTGTGTTGTGGGACTGTTGACCAAAGATGCACACAGTGCAGAGATGTGCACAGAGGAAGAATTTTGCAAATCCCTTCTCTAACTCAAGTTGCAGTTAGTTTCCAAGTATCTCCCTCAGTGCTTCATTTCTAAAAATAGACTATACACAGCTTTCATGTAGTCTCCTCTGCTATCAAGTGCTTGTGTTAGATCACTACATAGTTCTTTATTAGTGTGATGAGCTGCATTTTGGCATCCCCGTGCTTTCCTTGGCAGTAAATTCACAGCAGCTCCTCAGACTGTGATGTTTTGGCAGGGAAAGTCTCGTTTGGATTTCAGGGGGTGCGCTGGAGCCACGTCTCCGGCGGCTTGCACATCGCTCGCGTGTTCGTCTTGGAACAGGCTCTGTTGCGGTTCTGGGAAGGCCGCGGACTTTCATCCCCGATAGAGCGGTGCCAGGCGGGAGGCGTTTGGCTCATAAACAGGGATCTTTCCTTGAGGAGGGAGCACTGCTTGCTCTGAGGAGCTGATACGAGTGCTGTACCCCCGCTCATATCTCATGAGCTTTGGCCCTGGAAAGGTTTTGCCCTCAAAAGTGAGAATTTGCATAAAGCTGTATTTTTTCACAGAACAATTCCAACCTCTTAATAGAATCAAAGTAGGCAAAATGTGCATAAAGCTATTCTTTAATTTAAAAAAAAAAAAAAAGTCTTAATGGAAAAGTAGGACTTTATATATAAACCTGATGACGTGACATGGTCTTTATCAGACACTGGAGTTATTCACGTCCATATTTAGGCTTTCGCCAGCAGATTCCGTAATGCTGCAGCGTCTTTCCAGACTCCATCTCTGCCATCCAGAGGGTGATTGCAACATTACTCTTACCTGCTTGTGTGTCAGCTTACTCAAAACACCCGAACTGAGGGTGGCGTGTGCTCCGTTTGCGTTCTCCTTCACCTTACCATCCACAGCAGTGGTATTCACATGCTGAAATGGGAGATGTATTTAACTGTTTCTATACTGGAGGTGATAGCTCCACATTGGGGTTTAAAACTGAAGCCAGTTCTAGAATTTGAAAACCTTTCTTTCATTTATGTGATAAAAGGCATTTCTTCCAAAGCTCTATTTAACCAGCTTACTTGCAGGGTTTTTATGCAACACTACAGGTATGTAAGAGCTCATTTTTGCATTATTCAAAGGGAAGGAAAAAAAAAAAAAAAGTTCCCTGAACTCTTTAGTATGAAGCAGAACACCTTTGACTATTCCTTCCTTGGGGTCAATTGAGTAAGACCCAGGGCAAACAAAATGGCAAAACCTTGTTATTTGCCCTGGAAACTGTTTGTACATGTGTACATATGCATATATATTCACATTTGGTTCTGTTAGTTCAGAAGATCTGGCTGCAGCTTCAATTAAGGGAAAGGATCTCACTTGTGTATGGTTTTCTTCCCCCCTTCCTTGAGTATTTCCTAGTGTCACTTACATATCAGTTTTATTTGCCCTGCTTTTCAACGTAACATGCCTGGTGTGTGTTCCAAAATCAGGATATAAAATAATTAAAGACTCAAGTGCATTAAAAACTTGAGTGTTATTAATAGAATGATCCCTGTTCTTCAGTAAAGGCTGTAGCATGTAAGGTGTTATAAATGCAGGGTGGTGGATTAACTGCCATTAATATTCTTAGCATGTGGGTTATTCAAATACCCAAGAGCCTTTAATCTTTTGATAAGAATTTGGTATTAGAAGTCAAATTTGAAATATATTGGGAATTCATTACGGCAAGGATATAGTTAGAATTCATGACTTTTGAATTCAAATGTTTGCAGTTATTTATAAACCAGATAAATAGAGTTGTGGGAAAAACACATGGCTAAATACCATATTACAGTTTACATTTGGGTGGATTTTCCTAATGTGGGCCATGTAATAAGAGCAGAATTTCAAGGTTGTGGTCTGTTTTTTATCTTCTGTTGCAGTGTCTTCTTAAGGAAAGTATGTGTGCAGAACGTTTAGCACACATTCATATGTATGGCAGAAAATAAACACTGTCCTTATGTTATGTACTCTTAAACAAAACCATTGTTTTAAAATAGCTTAACTGCTTTTAAGAATATATCCAGATAGATGTATGTTAGACCAGCATGAATCCAGTCTTGCTGTGATGAGATATGCTCTATTTTCCAACTAAAAAAACGGGGGAGTTTTAAAAAGCTTTTTGCTTCATCTCAGTGTAATTTAGTGCTTTAAAATCAGTTGTTTTCAGTAAGGTTGTTATAGATACTAAGGAAACTAAGGATTGTGTATCTCAAGTGCAGGAAGTTTAAAACTGAAAACAGAACTTCATTAGAAACTTTCAGTTCTCTGACACTGGATAAGTAATAAAGCAGTAAATTAATACTTTGGAATATGTGTGCATAAATACACAAACATATATGCATGTCTATGTGTGCTATATACATTTATAGTATGTATACTTTTCCTAAGCCTACTGCTTTACAAGATTTCCATTCATGTGTGTGTTCATTTCATACAAATGGCATTAGCGTTATGAAAGAGATGGGGAAATGTTTGCTTTTCCTTTTTTTGTGTTTATCACCAAGGGTTTCTTTTATAGCTATATACACATAGTATATAAGATATTTTAAATATTGTAAAAATAAAAGTTGGTAGGCAGTCAGTACCACCACTGTCTGTGTCAGACTTGGTTTGATGCCCGTTAGGTAAGCGGGGGGAAAGGCTGCCCATGGATACCCAGCTGAATAATTATTCATAGGTGCTTTTAGAGAGGGAGGGAAACCATGCGCAGCCGCATGGCGCGCTAAAGCTGCCTCTCGGGTAGGCGAGGCTGTCCCCAGGCGTGTGCGAGGAGCGGGGCGTCCCAGGGACGCTGGTGTGCGTGAGCAGGGCCGCGCACTGTCACCCGCTCCGCCCCGGGGCAGGGTGCACATTCGGGCCGCTGTACCCGGGCCCCAGCCCTGTGGAGCCCGGGGTGCCGCCGGGCGGGCGCTCCGCACTGAAAGCTCCACGCGCTTTTCCGTGGGAAGCGGCTTTTCCAGGCGCAGTGCTGCTCGGGAGCTCTGCACGCTGCTAACGTCCTACAGGATGCACTGGGCAGAAGAGGCAGCCTGGCCTCGTGCTTCGAATGACTTTTCGTGCTGGTGCTTTGCAGTGTGCGGTGTCTGATACTGGCTGTATCGCTGCGATACTGAGAGCGCTTTTGTCCTTACAACCCTGTGTTATCATCACAGGTGACTCATGCTCTTCACCTTGGAATTCAATCGTTCGTATGATGATAGATCACGCTTAGTCACTGGTTTCAAATCATTTTTTAAATGCTAACTTTGCATCGGTGACCTCAGAAAGAACACAGTTTGACCCGTAACTCTATTTTTTTTATATTGGTAATGGGTGGGGGTGGGTTGCATTTTTTTGATTTGAATAATGGCCCTGTCTGGGGTGTTTAGCTCCTTTATGTGGTGGAATTTGGGAGGGTTTTCTGCATATTCGAGTCCAGGGCCCGAGGTGGAGGAGTTCTTGAGGGCGAGGAAGGAAATTCCCAAGACTGGTGGAAATGCAGTACATTTGTGCTTCCTTGCTCTCGCTATCTCGCTCTTTCTGCAAGGAGCAGTTTTCCAGCTCCAGTACTGCCAAGTCCTCGTTTTAACCAGCTCGCGCCCATGTGTGTCTCAGCGCAGGCTGGCGTTTGCTCATGACCAGGACACCACGTAGGGAAGAAAAATATGTGTTTCTGAATCAGAAAAGTTTTTAAGTGCGCTTTATTCAGTGCGCAGGACAATGCACTGAATCAAAACCTTGTAATTTCTTCACTTCCCAGCACCTCAGCAGAGGTGCTGAGGTGCAAGGGCACCAGGGATTGCATCTGGATGCTTCCATTTGAACAGTTATTTTTTTTTATGTTCAGTATTAATGTATTCTTCATAGAAAATTCTCTCACAGTTTCCCCTCAAAATTCCTAAAAGTATTTTTTTTTAATTTAGTAAAATTTGTTGGTTGTCATCTGTTTCCTGTAGCAGAGACGCTTCGCATATTGAATACCCGTCCCATGCTTGCCATTTGAGCTCTTCTGTCTCTGGGCTCTGGTGAGTGTCAGTGTTTTCCCTCCATCTCCGCAGGTTCCTCCAGAGCCTGTTTTTCCCAGAGGCCTTTTCCGGCCCTACCCTCCTGCCGTGGGGTCTTGACGAGTGCATGGCTCAAAGCTGCTTAGAGACAGTCCTGTGGGATGCGCGCTGGTTTCAGGTGCGAATGCCGTTTCTGCAGTCTGGTATCAGGGACAAGGTTTCTGTTTGTTTTTTTGAGTGCTTTTTTTGGCTGCCTCAGTAGAAATTGTTGTTTGTGAGGTGTCCACTTCTAGCCTTGGTTTTATGGGCTTTGGTTTTTTTTTTGGTTATAGCACATCAGATGAGCTTCAAGATCAAAGAGGACCTCAAGGCATGCAAGATCTTATCCAGGTTGTCCAGAATGTCCCTGTTGCCTTCTAGGGGCAGCAGAAATCAATCTACTTGCCCTTTCCCTTTCTGGTGGCCTTGGAGGTGACGGATTCCCACCTTGGTGTGGTTGTAACAGCTGTATCGTGACCTCTAATGCAGCCTCTCCTTTCCTTTAGGAGGAACTGGTTAGTTGTTTTTTATGGTTTTGAGTTCATTTAAATCATTGCTGGTGTTTTCCTAAGATGTAGTCAGAACAGCTTGTTGACTCTTGAATGGGTTGCTCCTCACTCTGGTTACTTTGGGTTGTGTTTCTGTGTTTTAGAAAGTGCTCCTTGGCTTCCCTGGCTAGGAAGCTCTGTCTCTGTGTCTGTCACAGCGCAGGTGTATGCACTCCCCATTCTTTTAACGGGTGCTCATGTATTTTTGTGTAAAGCGTATTTTGTAGAGAGTGTCCGTTATTTGAAAACACGTAGGTTCCTGTACCTTTCTTCCAGCCTCTGCTGGCTTTTCCCTGGAGGCAGAGGCTCGGAGGCGTTCCTGCCGTTTCGGATGGAGGCGAGCGTTGGCGGATGCTCATCACTTTGGCCAGGAGCCCTTTATCCATCACAGCCCCTCCAAGGTCGGCCCCGCGCGCCTCCTGCAGCCCTTCTCGCGCTGGAGGCGGCAAGCTGCCTGTTCTGGGCATCATTCACAGGAAGCCCTAACTGCGCTGCTTTCTTTTTGTCTTGTATTGTGTCTTGATTTGGAAAGACTCGCAGGACAGGAGGTCAGCAGAGAAGAAAGTAAACAAAATAGGGATTTATGGCATTTTTTCGTAACTACTCATGTGTCAGCAGCTGGGCTGGGGTTGGGCAGGAGGGGCCAAGCTGGGCCTTCGCGGCGCGTCTCCGGGAGGCGAGCGCGGCAGCCGCCCGAGAGCAGCGCGCGCGGGGCCGCGCGGCGCCGGCGCCTGCCGGGGCAGAGCCCTTGGTCGCAGAGCCGCTCTCCTCCTGCAGGCCCGAGCCCGGGCAGCCCCGGCCCTCCGCCCCCTGGGATTTGCCTTCTGCACCTTTCTCCTTCGCAGGCTGCTCAACATCTCAAGGCTGTCCAGGCCCTCATCTAAAAGGAAGGGTGGGCACCTGCCCCTCCTGTCCTCCACTGTCCCTGTGACTTGGGACGGGCTGTGGACCTCATTTCTTGCCTTTGCTTCTATTGATGCAGCAGCCAACAAGACACTGCTTCTCTAAGAAGAGTAAAACTGCCTTAAGTGTTACAATGAGACTTGTGTGTCCAAAAGCCCATCTTACAATTGTGTAAGGATTGTGTTACTTCTCCCATGTGCTTGTCTTGAACTTCACGATCATTGCTGCCCCGGCGGGTGGCAGCATCAGGGACTGTTCTAGTGCTGCTTGGGAAGGCTGGGAGTTGCCCAAGGCAGTGGGCTGAGTAACGCTCGGTTGTCTGTGCAATGTAAGGGATGGAAACGTTGCTCAAATAAAAGGTCAGATCTTGCAGAATCTGCTCTTTTCTTCAGAAACTGCCCATAGATTCACAAGTGTGTTTTTTTGCCCCTTGTTTTACTCCCACTGGTTTGTGTCCATTGACTTTGAGGTCTGGTACACCAAAGACTTGGACGTGACGCTCAGATGTTTTCTTGTTTGTCCCCTGTTAATGTAAAGTTGGTACAAAATGCTATGGTAATACTACTGATTTGCAGTGGATTTTCCTTAACATCATTTGTGTCGTTTGATATTTAGAGCAGAGCAATCAGAGCCCTTACAAGGTCATTTAAAGGTAAGCCTGGTATTTAAATGAAATAGATCTTTGAATATAAATGTCAAGGGATTGCCAGTAAACTTAAAGATGTACACCAAAAATCTTATACTGTAGCAAAATAACCGTAACGATCACACCAGTGGATTTGAAAGAGTTTTTTGTGTAAGCCTTGTATCTGTGGTGAAGCAAAGTTTGATTAAAGGGCTTCGTTTTACTAAGTATGTTTTAAAAAATATAGCCTATGTAGAGAAAAAATAGCCTCTATTTCACTTTTTTTTTTTTGTATATAGTGCAGATGACAGGGTAGAGAATAGAAAGTTTCTGGTACCACTGGTACTACCCCTGCCTCTTTAGTAGGGCCAATTTTCTTGCTGTCTAATGTTTTTCAAGCTCCATTTTTAGGGCATTTCAAAGTCCACTTAGGTTCCTGAGAATATCAAAGCAGTTGGTTGTTTGGATATTTCTCTGCTTGTACCTGCTTTTAGCTTGCTATGAAAGTCTATGCAGGCACCTCTGTGCTCCTTTTGAAGATCAGTGAGTTTTCCCAAAGTCCGTCAAGAAATTTTATTTTAGCTTAAAAAAAAAAAAACCACTATTCTAGGCTAAAAATAAGTGTCATGAAATAGAATCTGCTTTCTATAATTCATCTTCTTTCTTCCATCTCCTGCTGAATGAAACTAAGAAGAAATTTTCCAGGCTGTTAATTTGGCTTCATTTAGTTCATTCTCCCTCTGTCTCTCTCTCTTTTTTTCTTTTTTTTTTTCTTAATATAGGGCTTTTAACCCTGCCTAAATATATTTTTTCTTTTTAAAAAGATCTCTTCCCTGTCTGAATATATTTTTGCTACAGATTTTTAGAGCTTTCTTTTGGCTGTGGGGTGTAATTTTGCATGAAGCGTGAACACTGGGGAGAAGAGAGGCTACTTGTATGAGCATTTTGAAAAGCCGCTTGTTTTCAGGAACGGGCAGCTCATGCGGTCCCCGTGCGCTTGCGAGCTTGCTGCTTTTCCTCGCAAGCCTGACTGGTGCCGTAAGCAGTGTGACACAAATAGGCTTCAAAATAGAAACTCGCATAAAAAGAGACCGTTTTAGTGGGACCGTGAATTCCGGGAAAAGGTCAAAGTGGTTTTTAATTGCAGGGAGCTGTGACGCATGGTACATATGTCCTGTTATTTTACCGTGGATTGGTCTGGATGAAGGGTAGGGCAGAGGCTGGGTAACGCTCTGGAAGGCCTTGAGGTCATCGGCTGTAGGAGCCAGACAGACACGGAGGGGTCCGGGCTGGAGATCAGGTGCAGCCGCCTTTTGGGGGGAAAAAAGCCAGAAACGAGCAGGCTAATAAAGCAAATTCAGAGCAGCAAATCATGAGAAATCGCTTCATCAGTGGATGGAAAAGGGATTTAGCATCAAGGAGAACAGGGAGCAGATTAATTTAGTTATATTAAGAAGAATGATATCATCTAATGAAGGGCAGAATATGGAGAGAAAGGGTGGGAAGAGGGCCAAAGAGAGCCTGAAAATGTGAATTAAAAGCTGTATGTTTTTAAACAGAAAAATAAGAGGAAGATAAGAATCAGGTGGAAAGATAATCTATCTGCAGGCTTTCCAAATGCAGTGTTAGATGCTGCTGGTTAGATGCTGGTTAGATGCTGCTGTGCCACTTCTTCAGACCTTCCCTTCCTCGGCAGCTTGGGAAGGCATTAATTAATCTGTAGCTTGGAGAGCTTTGCTCTGCACCTATTAATTTTTTTCTCATTGGGCTTTTGCCACCCATAGTCATCTGTCTCAAAAACACTTAGGCTGTGAACTGTGATGCATCGACCCTCTCCTCCTGCCCGTGATGAAGAAAACCTGCTCTTGCGCACAGGCTGCGTGCGGGTGGCGCGCGGGCCGTGCGGCCGGCACTCGTCCTCCTGCTGCCACCTCGCGGGGGACGCGCGGGAGCCTCGCGGCGGCCGTCCCCCCTCGTCGCTGCGTGCCAGGTGCTTGTCCCTGCCAGGGAGTGCTCCTTGCTTTGCCGTGTATCTTCTGCGCTCTTACTGTGCGGCTCAGGTGCTGCTCTGAGTTGGTTTGTTTCTTGTTGCTGTTGTTTTTGGGGTGCTTGTTGCTGCTAACGAGCTGGGTGTGACTTTTCCAGGTGACAAGACCCTTGGCCATGGTCATGTTTGTGATCTGCAGCTCTCTGTGGTAGACGGGGCCGTATCACTGTGGCACAGACCTCTGCTGCAGGCTATAGGGGTAGTGGTTGCCTGGGCTGGAGAAAAGCTTTTACGGCTCCCTGTTTTTTCACAAATACATGTTTGTTTGGTTTGTTTGTTTGTTTTCTTTTCTGGAAGCAGCAGAAGGGCTGGGTGGGCGTGGAGGGCGAGGAGCTGCGTGGCCCCGCAGGCCACGTGTCCCCGCAAGCCGCTGCCGTGGATGGCGGGAGCGATCCCGCAGCGCGGGCGGGGGGATGAGCCGCCGCAGGCCCCGCCGCCACGTTCATTCCCATGTTTTAGTGCAGATCTGACAATGTTTTCATTGAGTCACCTAGGAGATGGGGGGGTCCTTAGCACTTCAGTTGTGTTTAGCAACAAAAGCCACGTTGTGCTTTTTCTCCACCAGGATGCCTCAGATGCGAGGAATTTGCATTAAATGTTTCTGGTAGCAATCCTCCTTGCTCGCGAAGCCGTAGCTAACACAAAGCAGCA
>VZSV01000316.1:174962-189894 GCA_013398735.1 Nothocercus julius
CTGCCCCTGCAGCGCCGCGGTGCAGCCGCTCTGCGGTTGCCGGCTCAGCTGCCCCCCTGCGCGGCGGAGAGGGATGGTGGGGACGCGCTGCCTGCCACGGCGTCCCCAACAGGGCGCCCCGCCGTGCGAGCAGCAGGGCTCAGCTGGACGGGCGGCGGGGGCGGCCCCCCAAGGCAAAGCTCTGTGGTGCGGAGCTGAGGGCCTCTTGCAAAGATTCACACAGTTACAGCCAGTTATGGGCTCCTCAGAGACACGAGTCCTTCCCAGCTTTCACCTGCATGGTGCCTTGGGAAGATCGTGCTCCGTGCGTGAAACGCAGCTGGTGTTCGCGGCTCCAGAGCTCACATCAGGCGCCTGGAGCACAGCCCGGCCGCACAAGAGGCCGCGCCGCTCGGCGGGCACCGCTGGAGGGAAGGGCAGGAGGTCCTGGGGCAGCGAAGCCGAGGCCGGTGCTTGCTCTGCGCTGTGCTGGAGGCCTCTTCAGTCCAGAGAATGATGCTGAAGCCATGCAGTACATTTCATATCCATTTATATCTTCAATCTCTCTTGTCTTGCAGAGAACTGTTGTCGAGTGATGCAATGAAAGACTACAACAGAGCTCGAGTGTACCTGGATGAGAACTATAAATCGCAGGAACATTTTACGGTAAATTTCTTTACTCCGTCACATTAATTTGACTTATAGAGAATTTTTTCATAGCTGTATGGTGTTTTCCTGTCTGGTGTGAGCAACCTCCATCATCATGAGGGTTGCATCTTTACTAAGAATATTTACTTTGTATGACACAAAAATGTGGATTTCACAAGTGCATCCGTTTAAAAATGAGTGGAATGTGAGAATTTGCGAGAAGTTTTTCTTGTTGTTCCAGATGATTGTCTAAAAGTTATTTGCTCTGACAGTTCACCTTCTAGATGGATCAGCATTACCTTCAATTCGAGAAAATGCTTTCCTGCCTGGTGCTCTGAGCCGGAGCCAGTTCTGAGCTCAACTGACCGTGAGCAGAGATCGGCAGTTCAGGGTTTTTGTTATGGGTTTTCAGAACTGTTTTACAGAATTACTTGTTGGGGGCTTGTGAAAAGAGCCAGTGGACAAGTGTATGTGAGTGGTGTTTTGGTAAACATACAAACGAAGCAGGAGTCACCCTTGAGCCAGCGGTTATATTGCGCCATTTGGAAGTTGATCTCCTATTGTATTTTGGTTGTAGAAGGAAGGAGAAGTCTAGTAGTGGCGAGTTGCTGTTTTTTCACGTCGGTGCCATGCAGAATTTAATTGGTTGGACAGAAAACCTCAGTGGTAGAAAGTGAAGCAAGGCAGCAGCTGGTGGGATGTCAGTTTACTAGGCAGCCAAAAGCTAAAATACAGTGATTGTGATAAAGGATGAACATTCGGTAGGTCTTGTGGCTCTGCACTTGGAAATGGATACAAGTACATTTATATTGCATGAAATTATTAACTGCTTCCCCCTCATTAGCCAGACAGTTGAGCAGTGCCTGTGCTTTGAAGTCCCACGGGTGTGTGAGGAGATCTGGTGGTGTTGCTGGTGTTGCCCACGGAGCATCTGCAGGGCTCTCCCCTTCGCGAGCACCTCAGCTGTCCTGCCAGCGCAGAGCAGGGACGCGGCCCCGGTGCCGTTTCCGAGAGCCCGGGTCATACCAGCCCCAGGGAGCCGGGCCGGTGCCGCGGCGCAAAGGGCGCCTGGAGGAGCGAGCGCTGCCGGTGGGCTTTAGGGAGGAACACTGCAAAATGGAGGTGGTGCAGGAGAGAGACAGAAATAGTTCTCTGCATGTCTCTCCCCCCAGTCCTGAAGAGTCTTTAGGAGCTCAATCAGTTTGATGTGAAAAAGGGAAAAAATACAGAGGATAGTAAGATGTTCTTTAAATTATCATCAGGGGAAATACTTGGTGCTGGAGGGATATCTTATACATTCCTCTCTGTTTGTTTGTTTGCTTTTTAGTCATCGTGGCTGAAATCAGAGCCAGAAAATCCCAAGAAGAGGGTGGGTGAGATGCACCTTCATGCTGAGCTGCCCAGACTTTTGGCTTGGTCTGCTTATTGGCACGCAAAGCGGATGGTTTCATACGTAGTTTCTGAGACTGTTGTGTAGAATCCAAGCCTCCTTCCCCAGTGCGATTGGCACTGACGGCACCTCAGCTCCTCTGTGCAGCCTGGAAATGCCTCTGTTTTAGCAGTGAGAAACTATCTGAATGGGGATTTCACCACCGTGTTGTGTCCATTTAGGGTAAAGTTTTATTCTTATCTTCAGCGTGGTTTGCAAGTACTCACATGATGTTATGCATCTCCACGTTTCCTCATTAATTCTCTTTCACTGCAAAGTTCTTCAACTTCTGTGCCTTTTTTCCATCCCTTCTAAGGCATGGATTTGGCAGCAGATGCTATGCCTATAATTATTACATTATTACTTTTCTATACTTGAAATATAAAAGTTTATCACATACATTGTTGTAAAATGCTGTTTTCTTTAGAAATGTCAAGGCCTGAGTAGCAGCAGTTGGGCTGACCTTTCCCCACTGCTCCAATATCCCCTTTTTCAGCGGCTCTGGCAGTGTTTCTTCTGCGGAGCTTTCCTGGCTCAGTTCCTGCGAGGTGAAACCCGAGTTTACTGCACAGCTCAGCTGCGTTAGGACTGACCATGAGCTCCAAGAAAACGCTTTCTGTAATCTGTCTCATCAACATGCAGCCTCTCCTGGCAGCACAAGGGAAGCGTATTTTACATGACCGCTGTAAAATGAAGAGTGGCGTGTTAGCAAAGTGTCCCTTATGGAGTGATTTGACTTTAAAGGCTGCAATAAGTCACTGTATGTGAGAAGCAAAATGGCTCATTGCAGGCACGAGCGGTTTAGTACTGGGCATTTTGTCATTTATGGTCATGTGCAGCCAATGGAGTGAAACAGGCTGAGCTGGGCTGTGATGAGGCTCACGAGCGTGTCCTGTTCCCTGCTGGTTTTCTGCTCGCTGAGGGATTGAGCTGCATGTTGGATCTTGCGCAGCTAGGACTGTGTTGAACAGCAGCCAGAGAAGCCCGTGGGGCTGAGCAGCGGCCGGCAGCCTGGCTGGGCCCGGCTGCTCCCAGCCCTCCTGCAGCCCCCCTGGGTCCCTGCAGCCCAGCGGGACAGTCAGACCCTGCCAGGCCAGTCCCGGCGGTGACATTTTGCTGGATGGCTCTAGGGCTGAGCTCTGCACGGAGCCGCGTGCAGGATGCAAGTCTTGGTCTCTGCTGGGGAACGTGGGCCAGGTGAGGAGAGAAGGCAGCATCCGTCGACTGAAACAGGTCACTGCCTGGGGAGTTGAGAAATGCAGTACAAGCACTGTATTTGTAGGCATTGCCAGCAGACCTCTCTATTAGCAAAGCAAGTCATTACATTTGTATTGGTTTTCGCAGCTGCTGCTTGTTACTTACCTTCTCTGGTAGTTTTATTGTGCTCTATTTAGCCCTTACATGAAATAATAGTGTAAGTCTTGATGCCTCTCTGCGTAGAGTCAGTCAAAAATACCGGGGTTTGATGAACTGTTCAGCTGTGGATGCTTCTTGGATGGATTAAATTGGTTCTGAATAAGCTGCTTATGCTCTGGAATAAGAGCATCCATGGGGGAGCTGCACAGCCGTCACTGCCCCTCTTCTAGGATGCACATCATGTCTTGATTTCAACATGCTCTTAACAAATCTGTAATTATTTTAATGTTAAAACATCTGAATGTAATCAGTGACAAACTTATTATTGTAATTGGATTAGGGCTAGTTTTGCTTGGTGCACAATGTCTGTTGTTTTGTGTAGTATTCAATTAAGGCTTTATGCTGCCTATCATGTGTATTATTTTTTCCATTGTTAAAGGAAGATGAGGAAACCCCTGCAAAGCTTCAAACACGCGTTCCCTGCTGGTACCAAGTTTCAGCAGTCTGAGATAGTCTTATTGCAGTTCCTGCGTTCCACCAGCCCCCACAGCCCAGGCTCCGAGAGCGGGGTGGTCCCCAGCTTGCGCTTCACGTCTGTAGGCAGCGTGGTAAGAACTGCACTGCGTGCTACAGATATGGGCTCGTTTGTGGAATTTGTTACTTCTCAGAATGGATTTATTAAAAAAAGAGAAGAAAAATATCACTTATACAATTGCTTTTCAACCCCTCCTCCCTCAAAAAAAAAAAAAAAAGATAACTTTAAAATGAAGAAAATACTGTTGGGTTGTGCTTTGGATATGCTGAACTTTTGGTTAGTTTCTCCCAGTAAAGTTGTACTGCACTGTATTTTGTTCATTACGTAGCATATTTTCTTTCCAGTTAAAAAAATGAAGGTGTTTTGGGAACCTAGGGTTTCTGACATGAGGAAGAAGTGGCTGAGCAGCAACAGCTCCTTAAAAAGGAGAAACAGTTTAGCATGGCTGTTGTGAGTAAGGGGAAAGGATAAAGCTCCTGGCTCACGTGGTCTCCTCCTCCCAGAGTTCACGTTTTATTAGGATAATTACTGAAATGAAACTTCCCTTGAATAACCACCCGGAAATGAGCAAAGGCACAAAGGCAGGTTATTAATGGTGATTCCATGCTCTAACCGAAGTGGCTAAAACTGCGCTGAGCGGGGCCGGGAGAAGCCTCGGGGATGACCTGCCCGCCCCCCCTCCCCCTGGCCCCGGGCGATTTAATCCAAGACGGATTCACAGTGAGGAGTCGGGAGTATCCCAGCCCTGGGGCCAGATTCCTGCCAGGAACGCAGGGCATCCCAGCCCTGGGGTGCACACGGTTCTCTGGGACCCCGCGGCTGCAGCGGCAGCCCCTTCCCTGCAGCCCTGGAGCTGCATGGACGCGCTGGAGAGCGGGAGGGCTGCGGGGCCGGAGCCGCTGGCCGGAGCGGGTGGCTGCGTTTCGGTGCCTGCAGCGAGCGGAAGGTATTATGGAAACATGGTTCCTGACAGCTTCTTTGGCTGGGTGCTCCAGGCCCGCGGTCTTCTGCATGTAAAATGGCTCCTAAACTGGGCTGGCTACAGCCAGGGTGTCCTTGGTTGGATCCAGCGGGGCTTAGATCTGGCACTTGTCCTCTCAAGGAACCCGGGGCTGGGAGGGCTCCAGCAGCAAGCGGCGACCCTGAAAACAAAGACAACGTTTTATTAAATTAAGTGCGTTATTTTACCTTTAAAATGATGTCCTCATTACTTAAGGAATAGTAAAGTTAATTTTTGCTAGATTAATGATATTTGAGTAATATTTTTGGTTGAGCTGAGTTCGAATAATTGGCCATTAATTGAAAAAGGAAATTGAATTGAATTTATCTTGTACATAAATCCTGTCATAGTTATTAATGGGTCTTAGAAAATATCGGCCTGTTCCCAGAAATGAATGGTTTACACTGATTCGTCTGAGCTTATTAGCTGTGGCAGTTTAGAGTTTTGTTAAATAAAAAAAAGATGATTTAGGAAGAGGGACATAATTGAATTGAACAGAGAGGGAATTCGCATGCCTGATTAGTTCTCAGGCCACTTTTCTATTAGCATTTCTTGAAGTTTTTATTTTTTTTGCGGAAATGCAGATTTTGGCCAGGAGGTGGAGCTGATGCTCTAGTTTGCGCTGCTAACACCAAGCTCGCAGTTTTACGAGCCGACATGCTTATTAAGAAAGCTTTCTGTGACAGTATTGCTGCTTTATGAACATATTGTAAATGCACTTTAAATGCACAATTCAAAAGTTTGTCCTTGTCAGGCGTTTTCCTGAAGCAGCACGCAGCTTCTGGCTGGAGGGAGAGCCAAGGGAAGGGCTCCTCGTGCACCTGTTGTGCCAAGAAGAATCTTCCATATGCAGCTTGCAGAAGCAGCCCCTCTGCAAGGTGGCCTTGCCAGGTGTTTTCCAGCCATACTTACCTTCTGCTGCAGTCTGGGCTTGGGTTTCCTTTTGCCCATTACTCCAGGCCTCCTGTTTCCCCTTCTCCCTTTATGGGATTGCTTTTTTGTGGGGGGGGTTTAGGGGACCTGCAGTGCTCTGTAAGGCGAATCCCGGTAGGAGCAGAATCCTCCTCCCTCTGTTCCCTCCAGAGGATCTCACGGTCTCAGGGCCTCTTTGGTGGCCCTCTGCCTATGCTTACGAAGGTGTGGGGTTCTTTCAGACGTGGTGAAAGCAGTGTGGGCACTGTGTACGCATGTGTTTCTGGCACGGGGCTTCTACTGTGTGCAGCAGGTGAGCAGAAAGCAGAAGCCATGCTGAGCAGAGATGCTGGATCTGGAAGGACTCAGGAGCAGGGTTTTCCAGGAGAGCTCACGCGTCAGGAGCTATCTGGGAGGACGCGCTGGACTCCACCTTGAAGTTAATTCCTATGAGGTGCCTCCAGAAAACCGTCTTTGGAACGATGCCAGTTTCCTGGCTGTGCTCGGAGCATTAAAGCTGGCCCAGCCCTATGAGAGTTCGCCTGCCTGCCGAGCGTCGCGCTGCGCCCGCCCCCGAGCGCCGCGGGCTGCGGGGCCCCTGGCCGCTGCCCGGGCCGCGGCTCTGCCTTCTGGCCAGTGGCAGCGTTTGTAGCGATAGGGGGGCTCCTTCCATATGGGGTGCCGCCAGCACCCCTGATGTAGCCCTTGGCCGTGGAGGTTGGTGCTGCTCTGCTTCCTGGCCGGCAGCCTGAGCAACCTCCACCAAAAGTGCCAGCCAGTGCTCGGGTGGCTTCTCGCAACCCAAACAGTGCCGCGGTCGCCTCTGGGCTGCTCTGTTGGGCACTGCCTGGCTGCATTTAGTCACCGGGTATGGCTTTTCTCAAGTTGCTTTTGCTTTCCCTGTTTCATACCCAAATACTTATTTACTTACAGTTTTCACCTGATTTAAGCAGGATCCAAAGGCTGGAGATGCACAAGCTCCAATCCGTAGGAATGCCTAAGCAGTGCCTCTTGGCTGGTTGGAGGTGGTAGGAAAAGTAAAATGGCAAAATAAGGCTTTGCCCTGTGTGTATGTGGAAGTGGTGCCAAACCACCTGGGACCTCATGGTGGCAGTGTCCCTGAGCCTCGCACCCGCCCGTGCCCGCGGCCGCCCCGAGGGCGGATTGCCTTTCCCTGGGGTTTCTATCAGGCTTTTCCTTCATCTTGTCCCTTATAACACAATATATTTTTCTGTTAGAGTCCCCTCTTCTGTGAACCTTCTTGATTAAAGTCTGTAGTTGTTGGGGAGTTTTTTCAAACCTCTATCACAGAGTTTAACCTTTCTATTGGCTTTTATTTTTTGTTAATTGAAAAATGAGCCCAGCAATGAGTTGGTGAATGCAGAACTGAATCCCAGTGCTTCTGCCAATATCCTGAAAGGAGGCCGTGCGAGCAGCACTGCCGTCTTAGAGCTGCGGAGCTGCGTTTGCAGCAATCTGAAATGCAATCCCCAGCCTGATTTCTCTGGGAGCTGAACCAGCACTCGGGTAATCTCACCCCATCTGCACAGGGTAGAAATAGAGCTGCAAGGCTTCCCCGCCGTGCTCGTGCTCACTATCTATTTTCCTATGCTATTTTTTTTTTTTTTTTAACAAATCAATAAGGTCTCTATTCTTGCTGTTCTTGCTGGGAGGAATTTCATGGTTTATCTTTCTCTACTACTTTCTGGCACATCTGTATGCTGGGAGTGGGAAAAAAATACAAAGAGTTTGCAGATTAGTAGCCCAATAACACAGTCCTCAGTCAGGTTGAGTTGCTTACAAAAGTGTGAGTGCCAAGAAAATCAGTTAATGTACATGCATAGCAGCTTTTTTGTGTGTAGAATCATTGTACTGTCATATTAGCTATGGCTTTATAATTTATATGGATTTATATTTTCTGGGCTGTGGATTTTATATTCAGAGATTCAAACTACAGTTTTATGCACTAGACTGCATCTTTTTTAAAAAAGGGAGGTTGCTTATAAATAAAAATTACACTTTTCTTAGAAATCCATACATCTAAAAATAGCTGCAGTCTTTGACATTAAATTATAGAGCATAGTACCTGAGAAGAAGGGAAAATTAGCATTTTCTAAGCTATAAAAAAAGTTGCAGCTTTTCTCGTTGTTATCATCCTTACCTTCCAACAGCAACAAAACCATTTGTTGTTGTTGTTGTCTTTTAAACTGTAGCTCTCATGATGGCCACTAATGAGCACGGTGTGGTTGGTGCTTCCCGGGCAGGGGTGTTCAAGGCCCTGAACCTTGCATTCGTCAGCAGGGCTGCTGCTGTTCAGTTTTCTTAATTAAAGTTATTCGGAATCAACATTTGGATGTAGAGGCTGCCGTTTCCTGGGAGCTGCGTGTTCCTGAGCAAAGCTTGGCTGAGGAAGGAGAGCGCCAGGAGTTCTCCCAGCGAAATCCCTGTTTACTTATGGCAGCTGCAGCACAGAGGAGTCCACGCGTTGCTCCAGATGTTTGACAGTTAGTGCAGTGTTCAGCAATGCAGGTTTTTGGAAGAATTCCGTAATTGAGCTGGGAGTTGGCTTTATGCTGTGGCTGCGGGATATGGGTCTGCAGCACAGAGCGAATCCCGAAACGCGGAGGCTGCCGGGGCAGGGGCTCTGCAATTGTCCGGGCGGCGGCAAAGGGCCGTGGGCAGCGGTGCCCTCGAGCCGGCGTCGCAGCAGGGTTTGCGAGGCAGGGCCTCCAGCGCGGGCGGCACGGGAGCCCGGCCGGCTCCACGCCGAGGCGGGTGCCGAGCTGCCAGCGCCGTGGTCACCTCGCGGGGCACGCGGGCGCTCGCCGCCTCCCGGCTGCTGCCTGGAGCGCCGCTGATGGAGGAAACGGCCTTGGAGCATGTGTTGTTTCTGCTGGCATCTGCCTTGTGGAATATGTAACGGCTACGTGTTCTTAAAGCAGTTTGTCCAGGCCTTACAGAAAGCGCTACTGATCGCTCCGCATCCTCGATCCGTGCCTTTGCTTGGGCACTCCGCTTTGGACAGCTCAGTGACACCAAGCAGGCACTGCTGAGTCCTTGGCAGCTTCGCTGCCGCTCCCTACTTCTTGTATGACAGTTCTCCCCTTTGACTTGGTCTTTTCCTTTTAGGTACATAACACCTAGAGTTACTCTCTTTTGAACCAGTATTTTGAAGAGTGAACGTAACCCGGGTAAGCGGATATGTGTTTGATGTAAATGTGCTGCACGGAAATGCTGCAAGCTCAAGTTTAGAGGGGCAATCGGGGCTGTTAGGGGTTTTCACTTGCTGCAAGTGGAGTGGACGTTCGGTGTTTGGGGGAGCAGGGTGCTTGGGGTATTTTCGATCAACTTTATTAAAGTTTCCCAGAAAGCCGAGAGCAGGTGAGCCGCGGGGTGCAGGAGCGAAGCTTCCTCGTCCCTCCTCGCTGGGGCTCAAGCGCGCAGGCGGGATGTGCTCCTGCTTTGCAGGTCTGTCCCACCATCCCCGATGGTGCCCGTCCATCCCTGGGCTCCACGAGGACGGAGCTGGGTCCCTGCAGGAAAGGGCACGCGCGCGCAGCTGTGCTGCTGGCACCCTGCTAGGGTCGGGTCCTCGAGGGAGCAGAAGCAGCGCTTCCAGCGAGCGTTTTCACCTGCGGCTTCCCGCACCTCGGGGAGGTCTCCGGAGGCGGAGTGCCTTGGTGCCGCGCATCCGCACCGAGCTGTGCCAGCGGCTGGGTGACTGCTGGCGCTGCAGTCCTGCCGGCGGTGAGCGTTGGTGCGCGCGCCCCAAGGCGCTTCCACGCGGGCCGGGAAGCGGCTCCCGATGTCCCCCGCAGCAGCTCGGGCCCTGCCCTTCCCTCGCGTGGCCTTCGTGTCGGGGCCCTTAGCCGGCAGGGCCCCTCGCGTCAGCGCCGCGGGGCTGAGGGTGGCACCGCATGCGAGCGAGCAGCTCTGGCGTCGCAGTGATTCCATTAACAGCTCCGTTTGAGGAATTTTGTTTTTGCGAGTGAAATGTTTGATTTGGAGCCGCTTTGAGTTTCAGGAAAAGATGTTAGATTGGAAGATGTGAAAATAATTACTTGGGAAATAATGAAATGCTATTTAAGGAACTTGCTAATGTGTTTGCCTGCAGCGTTGGATTAATTCTTAAATAAGAGCAGCATGGCTTTCTAGAAAAATAATAGGTATGCTATTTACTGATATAAACTAATGGGTTTATTAGTGTTTGAAATCATGTTATAATGAAGTATTCATAGCCGAAAAGAAAGTGATACATGAATCTGTTCACTCCCTTTTTACTAACATCGTGTGGCAGTCTGGCTTCGCTGCCCGGCTTCCCTTTTAACAGTTTTTACATTTCAAAAGGCATGTAGAAATGCATCTAATTATTCTGCAATTAAAAACAAACAGGTGGAAGAGAAAGCTCTTTGTTGCATTACTATTTCTGATATGCTTCTTGAGTTTATCAATCATTGTCTCAAAATATTACTATTGATCTGAAAAGATGCAAAGCAGCCCAATTTCTAGGGGAAAAAAAAGTAAATAAAAATCTCGTTTAAACTGCGTGTGTCCCGCTGACGCCCTGCAGTGCAGAAGAGCGTGCTGGGCGCCCGCGGGGCTGACGGGCTCAGGCAGGGGAGCAATCCCATGCCGGGGAAAAGGCGGTGGAAGAACCTGCTGCTGGCAGAGGGGGAGCAGCCTCTCCGCGCACGGGACCATCCTGAGGGCGATGGCTGCAAGCTCGAGCCCAGCGTCATGCTGCACTGTTAAGGCAAAATGAACTCGTTGCAGTTTGGGTGCTAGCTGGGATGCTCGCATTAAAATGCCACCCAGACGCATTTGCCACTGCTAAATTTCGCAGTGTTTTTACAAACCCCAAGTAGAGTCCTTTGACACTGAGGAAGTGTTTCCACTTAGTTTTAGAGGGCTTTCCAAGTGTCTATTGATCAGTGTGCGCTAACGGCACAGAAATAATGTGTCTAATTTAACTGGCCACATGGAGGAGTATAGAAAAAGCATTAGTTATCTCCTGAAAGGCTTGGAACATCGATAGGAGGACATAACATTAATGACTTTCCTATACACGAGCTTCAAAAATGGCTAAATGAGGAAGAAATTACAAATTTATTTTCCTATAATTTCAGCAGTTGTCTTGTTTTACTGCACTGGTAAAGCATTAAGCAATGAAATGTCACACAAGGAGTATTTTCCTGATAATTTGTCTGACATGCAAAGCATATAAAACCAAAGAGAAAAAGATGGAAATGTGGGTTTTATTCATTTTGACAAATTTAGTGATTTTTCTTGCTCTGAAGTTTGGCTGAGGGTCTGCTGCTTCTGTCTGAACAGTCTCAGATATTGCTGGTCTCTAAGTGGCTCAGTGTACCTAGAACAACATTGTTGTGTCAAGTCTGCCCTGAGCACAGGTTGCTAATTTTGTGGCAATCTATTAACATAAATGCATAGTAGGAATGATTCAGATCTCAATTTTTTTCATTTTTCAAATAAATTCATTAAATACCAGTCTCTAGAGGTGAATCCTGCAAGCCCCCCAGTTATCACCAGTTGCTTTTTTTTTTTTTTTTTTTATACAGTAAAGGAGGGTGTTTTCTCTTGCTTTCATTTTTATCCTGTGAGTTTTAGGGTGTTTAAGATTCATCGGGGTATTGTGTAAACATGAGTTTCAGGCTGTAGATGTGGAGTGCAACAAGAAGGCAAAGAAACAGGGATAGGATAGGAAAGGAGCATAGGAATGGGAGTAGGGTTGTCGGGCAGAAGATGTGGGCCTGTGACATGAGAAACCAAGGAGGTGCCTTCAGCTGCTTCCAAATAACAAAGGCAGTGAAAGAGCAAAACCTTCTGTTTGGGCTGCTAAGAAGGAACTGCCTCAACATATCTGAGAGGGAGTGAGTGGCAATATAATGGTGATGGAAAGGGTAAATCTGATGTTAAGGCTTATCTTTAGCTTGTTTTTGGAAATGAGATGCATGGTGACCAGCAAAACTGTGTGTTTTGGCAGAATGGGACATGAATTTGGGTGCCCTCAGCATTAGAAGTTTGTAGCTGGAAATGTGACCATGTTTGACGCAATTAGAGGATTTGCAAATGTCCCCCTTACGAGGCAGCAAAGGTGCCTTGGTGCCTTGAAGGCTCTTGTTCCCTGAGCGTGCCGCGGCGGTGGCAGTGGCCGTGCTGCCTTCTGTTCCGATGCCGGGTGGTGGCCGTGTGCCGAGGTCCCCGCCGGGTGCAGGTGCGAGAGACGACAGGCCCCTCTCATGGCGCAGCTGTAGCCCGGCCCTCGGCCGATGCGGCACGTGGAAAGGGGTGGTGCGCGGGTGGGTTTCCCTGGCGTGGGGCAGCGTGTGGGGCGCGATGGAAATAAACACCCGGCTCCGTGTGCTAGGGTATTCTGCATAGCTGATAGGGTATCTCTTATAACAGCAAGGTGCTTTTGCAGTTGAAAAATAGCATTTCCTCCAAATGCAGAGGAAAAATGTTGCTATAGTGTAGAAATACAGGCCAAGATCTATCCTAAAAACAAAAGAAAGAAAAAAAGAAAAGAAAGAAAATGGGGGCAGAGAGCATTAAGTGCCTGGATTTTAGATACTTTACTGTATTTCCTGTTGACCGCTGAAAAAGTGCGGTATTTCCAAAAGCTGCCGGCACTGCTTAGCAGTAAGAGCAGGTGAGCGCTTGGAGCACGAAGCCTCCTGGCCCCGTGCCCGGGCTCGGGGTGGCCGCGTCTGCAGGGTGCGCCCAGGGCACCACCTGCGCGGGCACCACCAGCGGGGAGGCCTTGGAGCGCCTCCGTGTCTGGTGATGGGAGAGCGGCCCGAGCGTGGCGGGGGCTGCAGAGGCGCAAGATGGGATGGAAGAGTAACTGTGGGTCTGTTATTTTCCGTGATGGGACTGTGGGCAGAAGAACCAGTGTGCTGTTAATTCATCAACGTGTGTTTATTGCCAACTCAACATTTGTGTCTGAATATCATGTCGTTGGACGTCTAGGAAAGGTTTGGAATACTTTTATTAATGGTTGTCTGTGGGTTGCCCAGTAGTGTCAAGAGTCGTGGTAGGTCGGGGGCTCCGGCAGGACGGTGTCCGTGCTGCGTGAGCCCAGCAGGGGCAGGGGACTCCAGGCTGCGTCTCAGGACACACAGCAGTCCAGCTGGGAGTCGGTCCGGTCCCTGCAGTTTTTGTGGGCAAGCAAGGAAGCTGAAAATGCGGCTGTTGCATTTCAGTATCTTCAATGAGTGGTCTTTTTATTTGCAGGTAGCCTCACTGGTGGGGTCAAATTGTGAATCTGAATAAATGCCCAGCCAGCCTGTGGGGCTGGAGCCAGTGTCACTTGATTAGAGTTCCTAATGACTTCTTTGGGCTTTGAGTTCTACTTACAACTGTGCTGTGTTTTGGTTTTGTTCCTTCCCAAGTTGTCCTCATTAATTGCAGGTAGCTGACTTGAGCCAGCACAGTTTCACTTGTGAAGTACACCTGAAACTTCTGCAGCGATTGATGTGGGTGTTATGACGCCTCCCTTGTGCAGTGGCATCTTACTGACGGGCCAGTAGAATAGCGTACCTGCATGCTGGCCGAGCAGGAAAAATGATGCTTCTATCAATGACCATCATTTGTAGTCAGAAGTAGTGAGGATAACGCATTGGCGGAAAACCAGAAGAGGTGCTATCCAAGGTCTGCATCCTTGGATCGTGTCCAGAGTGATCCATGTTCTCCAGCAGTGCCCAGTGGCCTCTCAGCCTTCCCCCAGAGGAGCGGTTTCAGTTTGTGTGCTCGTCCTCCTCAGCCCGTCTGCCAGGCGTCCCAGGTGATCCATGCGAGATCCATGATGCCATGGTTGATCTCAGACACGGCGTAAGGTGCAGGCTCAGTGACCTCCTGATGCTAATGTGGCAGTTGCAGATCTCATCCTTGATCTGCATCCAAGGTTTTGGGTATTTGATGCTTTGGTTTCCAGTTGACAGAGATGAAGAAACCCAGGGTGTTGCCCTGAGTAGATTTAGTTGGAGGATTAGGGTACTTTTCTGTGAAGTCACAGAAACCTCCTTTCTGGGTAGCATAGCAAAGTGCAGAGAGCCACTTGCATCATTTACTGCAGTTCTGCCCTCCTTTCTTCCCAGGCCTTGCAGCTGAAAGCCGGCGCGGGCAGGGCACCGCGAGCGGGCAGGGCAGCGGGGCCGCGCTGAGCGCCGTGCGCTCCGCACCCCGCAGCCTGACTTCGCAGCGCCTCTGTCAGCAAGCCAGGAGCTCCCTGGCTCTCAGCAAATGTCATTACATAATGTTGCTCTTTTAATATGACCTTTAGTTCTGGTGCATAATTTGGAGAAATAGTCCAACATTTACTGCCCCGTTAGTATTCTGGAGCATACCCCAGGAGGATGGGATCATTTGTTACTCTTCCATGCACAGGACTTCATGAAGATGTTTTTTTGAGAAGTGTGGGCTGTTAGAATTTGTTATTTTGACTCTCTACCCAGATTCTCCTTTTTCCTCCTCATCTCTGCTCCTGGTCACCAAGGGCCAGTCAAGAAGGAAGAGGAGAGACCCTGGGAAATGGTTCTTGCAGATGCTTTCCCATTCGGGCATGCTCCTTGTTTCTTAGGGGTTATCCATCCCAGAGGAACGGGTTAGTCGCTGAACAGCAAGCCAAGTGTTTCCCCTTGCTTGCAGCGACCTCCTCGCCACTGTGCGTGCAGCCGTAGCCCTGCAGGCGCTGACGCGCGTCAGCCGGCCCCGGCCCCGCTCATGCCGGGGGCACAGAGCGCCGGGGCGGGAGCCTCGGCCACGCGTGCGAGGAGCCGGGTGAGCGGGAGCCCCAGCCGTCCCGCGTGGGGCGGCACAGGGGGCCCTGTACCCGAGTGCGGCAGTGGGGGAGACGGGAGGTCCCCACGTGCTCCCGGGATCCTCCTGCCTCCGTGGGCAGCTGAAGTGGGGAGCCCCCCCACACCCTGGGAGCAATAATGTGGGATTTATGGAAAACTAATTGCGGATAGGGGCCCTGCAGGCGTGGTGGAGGCCGGCCGGGCGATGGCAGCGCAGGGCGGCAGCGCTGCCGCGGCAGCACAAGGCCGGGCGGCCC
>VZSV01000316.1:190044-202354 GCA_013398735.1 Nothocercus julius
AAGCTGTCATATCGATCTTTTTAGCGCTAAAATATGAGCCACTTTACCCCGCTCCCCGGCGCCGCGATGTGAAAAATAATAACTTGGGTCCAAATTAAAAATATTGATCCCAGGAAGGTGCGGAAAGTAAATAAACACCTCGCGAAGTTTTCGGGTCAGCCAAGAAATGGTATTCAGCAATAAATGTGTCGGCTTGTCAGAACCCAGGGTTCTTGATCTGCTTTTCCTTCTGGATTGATTTTTCATTACTTACTTCCTGAAAGTGTTGGAATTTGGTTCTCCACAGTTAAATCCCAGTGTTTGGGCGAATTATTTCTTTGGGGCTTATGAGGTGCTCCTAATCCACTCGCTCATTGATTGATTGATTTTTGACTCAATAAACCTGCATTACCCTTGCTTTATTTAAGGCTTCCATCATAATTTTTTGTACATTTAGGCTTGACTTTTTTATTTCCCTCTAACAGATGAGCTGACATTGGTCTATCAAACATGTGGGGAAACAATTGCCACAAGGTTAATTTTATTGCTAGCTCCATGCATTTTAAGCAGGCGCCAGGTATTTTGCGCTGCAGGCTGATAAATGGCCATCGAACGGCTACGGCATAAGAGCAAGTAGGAGCACGGTGGTAACAACAACAACAACGCAGCTCCGTACAAATGCATCGCCGACGCGAGCACTAAGTGGATCATTTTTGCTTCATTGCTTTAAGCTCACGTTGCTGCCGAGCAGCAGCAAGAGCGGCTGCTCCCGCGCTGCAGCCGCGAGTCGCAGCGGGGCAGGCGCTCCCCATTAGCAGAAGGAGCAGATCGGAGACCTGCGCATTCAGAAAAGGATTTTTCTTTCACTAACTGGTCAGTTTATTTTTCGATAGCAAAGGATTCTTCGGGAGAGGGTCTATTGATGTTGCTGTTCTCTGCAATCCCGAGGCTGCTTTTTTTATGTGGTTATAAAAATGGCACTGTGCCTCTGCTACGATTAGAGGTGGTGGACAGAGGGAAGTGCTGAGCAGAGTTGAGAGCAGCTTCTTCCATTAATAAAGAGGAGAAGTGGGGTCAGCGTTAAAAAGCCCATTAAGCGATGAGGTCTTCACGGGCGCCCTGAGCCCTGGCTGTGCACTCAGTCTCGCACCTTTGCAGATTCCCCTGCCTTGGTTCTGCAATTTTGGAATTCTTTTGCTGGCTTTCCAAACTGTGTCCAGGTAGTTCAAATATAGTAACTTTTTGTATTTCATCGGTTCAAATCATCTTAATACCCAATACTGCTAATTCTTGGTGTAGAAAGGCTGTAATGCAAGAAGATCAGCAGATGCTGTAAAGGTTTGTTGTCACCTTGATCACCTCCCGTTACCCTCTGCAAACTTCTGCTGCTTGTGATGTATGGGCGGGGAGAAAAAAAAAAAAAAAAGCAATTTAACTACTAAGGCTGGCTGTGCTCGGTTTGTTTTGATTAAAATCAAAGTTCGGGATAGATTTTTTTTAATTCAATCACCTGTCGCTAGACTTTCTTAAAGAGCAAAAAAAAAAAAAATGTAACTGGCACGCTGGCAAAGGCTTGACCAAGCTGAGCGGTGGTGGGACCATATATCAAGGGAAAGGACAAATGTGATTGAGTGCTGTGTCATAACGCTGCAAGTGGGAAACAAATATTCCGCAAGAAATCTATTGGTGAGCAAACTGAAAAATTGTTAAGCCCTTAAGAACTTACAGGCTTGTTAGCATTTTTTGACAGAAAACCACCAAAGCAGTGAGCATGAAGAGAGAGAGCGAGGGGGATGCGTTGCTTGCTGTGAAGTACCGTTCTGCTCCGGTCTCGGATGGGCCTGCAGAAGGAGCCCAGCACCTGGGTCTAGCAACCATCTCCCTCGCCATCCATGCTCTGGGGCCTGGCCCCTTTCTGGTGCCCAGGCCCCGCGGCACGGGGACGACCCGCCTGAGGTTGGGAGTGCAGTCCCCAATAAGCATCACACACGCAGCAGGCGTCCAGCGTAGGCCAGGGAGTTATTAATGCGCTTTACATTTCTGCATATCTTTCCATAAGGTTGATAAAAGCTGATCAGGAAAAATAATACTTGATACTGGCCTTAGTGCAAAATAAGAAATAATTTTCAAACATGAGAATAAATTGAATATAAATCAGCTTTCACTAATGTCATTTTATTTTGCTGCTAACCAATGTGATTTCTAAAAGTCTTTATCAAATGAAAATTTAAAAGCAAAACGAACACTCACCTACCATTCGCCATAAAGATACTCCTGACAATCCCAAATGAATCTGCCTGTTGTGGTAGATTTTACTGGTGCTTTCCTTAATGCTAACGCACCAGGATTGGGAGTAATTAATAAGATATGTTAAGCAAACCCAGGTCAACGCATGTGTGATAAATAGAGCTATTGTACGTGGGGAAACAATTAATTTGTTGTTCCATATGGCCTGCTGTCCATTAACATGCCCTATTAATAACACAGAGCAGAAAAGCTCTAATTAAGTGCACCAGGGTTTGAGATTACATTCTCATAGTCTGCTTGAGCAGTGATTTGGAAGTTTGGCAAAACGTAATTTTTTGGGAGGGCTTCATGGGGTAATTGGCCCGGTCATCATCACTGAGCCCCAACTCAAAGCCACCATTTTTTGTGCTCTGTCTTCAGAATGGAGGCTGATCTTGCTCTCTCTTTCTGCAAATGCAGTAAAACTCAAGAAAAGCATCTCTCTTACGACAGAGATGAATGGGACTGACCTGTACTGTTTTTTGTTTACATCCACTATTAATTCAGTTAGTTGTAGAGTATATGTGGCACTATCTAGTTGGCACTTACTCTCAGTTCTCTCTTGGCACTGCTTACCAGGTGGAGGTGCTTGAGCGCGGTCGCATGCGCTGCGGGCTGCTATCCACCGCGGTGGCTGCAGCGCTCCAAGAACAGAGTTGCTTCGGATGTCCCTGATACTTCAAAAATAATAAGAATGAATTTCAATTTAATAACCTCATTAGTGTTTTTTGGAAAAAGTGATCTCCAGCATGTTTGTGCTTATTGTATACTATAATGCAGTTAGATCTTTGTGCCTGTCGCTAAAACTGAAATGGATAATGCCAGAATAAAGCATGTGAAAATGCAAAGGAAATACCAGAGCAACAGTGGCCTCATGGATCTACGTACTTTCTGCTCGTTCTGCAAAGACAGAAATGTTCGGCTCCATTTTGATTCAGTGTCTGTTGTCTTCAATGTCTTTCAGCTTCATAGCTTAAAGTTTTCTTCATAAGAGCAGAACGTAATTAACTCATGGTAATGTTTTGCAGGTTTACAAATTTAAAAATATAAATGCCTTTTTGAGTACAGTCCCCCAGTGGTGAACGTGGTTCTCTGAATTTTGTATCTGTTTTCAGGAGAACGCTATTTTTAATTAAATTTGGAAGGAATTCTTACTGTCGTTCCTGGTGTTTCAGGAGTTGACACTGAAGGATCAAGCCTCCTGCATAGGGCTTTCACTCCCAAATTTTGCTTGGACTAAAGTTAATTAAGATTTTAAAATAAAAAGCTAAACTTTAAGTAAAGATTTAGTCATTCAGTTCTATGTATACTTTCTCTTTGTTTTCTCTGCTGTTGCAAGAAGGCTTTGGTTACCCTTTTACTTTTCTTCTTTTGGCGGTTCATCTTAGAAATTGTATGATTTGATAGATTTTATCATGAAATACCTGAGATGCAATAGATATTTTAATTGTTCTGAGATATGTTTTTCTTCAGCGTCTGTGGCAATCTGCAGACTGCTTTTTAGAAGCCCTGATTGATGAGTCCTGCTGTAATTTAAACTAAAAGTTAATAAGACAGGCCTACACAGATCTCATGCAAGTTATTAGACCCGTAAGGCACTTTAATGTATATCATCTATTATTCAAAGAAGTGCATGCCAAAAATGTTTCATGTGCCCTAATAAAAATTCAATATCATTATTTCAGAGAACTTCAGGAAATGCAAACGGTCAGATACACTGAATTTATGAAAACAATATTCGGTGACAGGAATGCAGATTGAGCCCCTCACTAGGAACACGCAGGGCTTTGCTTTGACCAGTTTGTGCAGGAATTTGCTGCTCCTCAAGCTTCTGTTTTGCAAAAGGAGGTTTTTCACAGTCATTCAATTGCTGAATTAGATCTATGACATTTGGCGTTTCTCTTTTGACGTGCACTTCAAAATACCAAGCTCTGGCCGTGCCTTGGGCTTCCTGCCGCAACCGCCTCGTTGCCCTGCGCGCTGGAGCCGGCGCGAACGCGGGCTACGTGGCCGCGGCGAGGCGGCCCTGAGTTACGAGCCGGATCCTAGAGCCGTCTCATCAAGCCTCCGGTTCTCTGCTGTGGGAACCCTCAGCAGGAGTCGCGGGCGCTGCGGGGCGGGCGCTGCGTGTGCCCTCCGTGCTGCTTGGCCGGCCTCGCGTGGGACGGGGCCGCGGCGGGAGCTGCCGGGCTGGCGCGGGGCGCGTTGGAGCCGCTGCCTCCGGGCCGCCGCTCCCCCAGCTCCATGAACGCTGGCTCTTCCCCTAACAGTCACAATCATTTAAAGGGTTTTCAGAAGGGATGGAGCAAATCGGATAAAACAACTACTGCTGCAGCTCGTCCCGCAGCTAAGTGTATTTTTTTATGTGGGTCTTGCACGGCGTCTCCTCCCCGTTTTCATCCATTATCGCAATAATTGAGTTTGCAGCCTGAATTAAATTTATCAAATTGCGTTACCCTCCTTTGAAATTGGATCGGGATGCTGGCAGTGGGAGCGGGGAGTTAATCTGCTTTGCTAAAGCCCCCGGTGGCGCGGCGGCGGCAGGATTGAGACGGCTCAAACGTCTCCCTGTCACCCCGGACACCGTGTAATTTCTCCTCAATCCCTTGTGCAAATAATGACATTTGAATCGAGCATTAACAGGCTTAATTACTTTAAAATTGTCATTTTAATTTACACTGATATAGTATTGATCATACAAGCAGAGATTAAGCTGTTCAGTGGAGCAGATGATGGGGAATTAAACATTAAAGGGTCCTCGTGGGGCTGAGAGGCCGCCGGAGAGTGCCAGGAGAGGAATGATATTTCTCCGTAATGAACTGGCGGCATGCAGGGACATGAATCTCCGGCCTCCCGGAAAAGGGGAAATAATGGGGTTTGGGAAGCATTTGCCGGTTATTCATTCGCTGCCATGCACCAATTCTCCAGTGATTCATCCACCTCACCAACATTTATTTATCTAGCAAATTCGGAAGCTCTGACCTTTCCACTAAGTACATTTAACATCAGGCCCGGTGAAATATTTTAGGTGCAACTTTTTCCAAATACTGGTTATTGTTTCTCATTTCTGGGCCGCTCCCCGCTGTGCCCGCACCCGGCTGCCCGGCACGGCGGGAGCTCCTGCACTTCATAAAGGGATGAAGTGAGGTCTTCCCCAGCCCTTGACCTCGTTTAGTTACAGCCCATTTTCCTCTTTGGTAAACTTGAGTTAGAGGTAATTTGGAGCAGGTTGACACAAGCGCACGTGGAAGATTATGCAGCGTCTAATAATAAATAACACAGCATTTAGCAGTAGAAACAAAGGCTAACCTCTGTAAGAATCTGCAACCTGAAAATATCGCTCATCTTATATTCAATGTACTTGGAAACTTCAAGAAACATAATAAAGAAAATAATTTAAGATAAAAGAATTTATATTAGTGTGTGTGATTCGTCTAATATTTTGTCTGAAATGTCATTAGGAAAGAAGTAGCTTTAGAATTTACTGTGAAAAATGTCAAACGTAGTTGTGGATGTTAAATGGTACATAATCGGTGTCAACAACTATTTTTTTATTTTCTTGGACTAGGAGGCTAGTTTTTTCCTTACGTTTCAGTTTTATCAGGGAAGAGTAAACAATAGTGCGACAAAATAGGCTGTTAGATGAGTCATAATAATTTCAGTTATTACAATTTAAACTAGAGCATCTCCTTTCCTAAAATTGACATTTTCTCATCTATGGGAGTATAGGGCCAGACAACAGCCATTGACTTTTGAGTGTTGCATGTTATTCTGCTGGTAAGTATGTAGATTCCTGCAGAAATCTTGAAGTCAATAGCAACTATGGGTTTATTAGCTTAACTTTCCTACCATGTCGTGCCTCCTGCCTAAGGAAGGGGTGTCCCATAAGAGTAATGAAGATGATTCAGCAGGAGAAGTTGAACTGCTTAACTTAGAGTTGGGGGTTTTTTAGTTCCATTTTCTCTGAGTGGTTTGTTGTCCTTTTTGGCTGCTCACGTAGGTCTGTTAGTTTCTATTTGTGAATATTAAGGCTTTCGATTAAGATTTTTAAAAAGTCAGATGGTTCCCGGGCTTTCTTGCATAGTGAGTGTTATTTTCATTTCTTACCCTGCTCTGGGGCCACGGCGGGCACCAAGCTGTGCGGATGCTGATGCTGCCTGCGAGGGGCTCCCGGCGCCTTCCCACGAGCGCCGTGAGCCCTGGCCGGCTGGCAGCAGGGAGCGAGGAGCCACCTCCGCGCCTGCCCGCGCTGCCGCCTCCACCCTGTGCACGGGCCGCGGGCCTGCGGCCGCAGCCAGCACCGCTGGCACCGGGGCGCGACCGCCCGGCGGGGTGTTTCCCTGCATCGGAGCAGCAGTCTGCCCGGCCCCGCGGTCGCAGCGTGGCCCTTCTGCCCAGCCCCGTGGTTGCAGCGTGGCCCATCTGCCCGGCCCTGCAGCACCCGTGGTTGCAGCGTGGCCCTTTTGCCCGGCCCCACAGACACATCGTGGCCCTTGTGCCCAGCCCCGCGGTCGCAGCGTGGCCCCTGGGGCTCTGCAGGGACTGTGTGGCAGGAGCGCTGCTTGTCTGAGCCACACAAAGCGCGGAGCGGGCGCCTTTGCTCGGGACACTGAGTGAGCATAACCCTTCTGGACTGGTTTATCATTCGCGGTGCACTGAAAGATTGATCGCAGCACTGTACCCCTCGAGTTTCGTTAATGGGATTGTTTTGTCCGCGTGATTAATACGTTGACTCAGCCGCGGTGCAATCGGATTAAGCTGGGTTGCCTCCTTGCTCCTGACTTGCAGCATTCTCATTTCCATGCACAAACTTTCCACCAAGGCTCTGTGTAAATGGGTCCTTGATGCACTGGGCTACCTTAGGTGAATTTTGGCATTTGTCCTTTTTTTGAACCCTTCTGATGTTAGAGGTTTTTTTTGTTTGTTTGTTTTTGTTTTTTTTCTGTTTGCATGTATTTTATAAGCTGATTAACTAATTAGCTGTCTCTTAAGTTTAAACCATGGAGGGAGGTTGACTAATGCAGCTCCTGTGACAAATCAAACATCTGGTATTCATACAGGTAAGAGTCCTCAGGTGTTTTATTTACCACAGGTACAAGGGTATGCACCTCATAAATCCCTGATTTTGAAGCAAGTCATAGGACATTCGGGATTTGTTTTAATTATAGTCTTTAGTGTAGTTCAGATTGCTTCAGAAAATAAAGCATGGCTCCCATAGCTCAGTTAGGATTCAAGGATTTTAATTCCATTGTAATGTTTGATAATCACATGCTTACAATCTATCCATTGGCAGCAGCACTAATCAGTGACATATCAAAAGCCAAACAGGTTTTGTTGCAATTAAATTATCTGCTGGTTTTGTTTAAAGGCCTGTTCCTTGCTGTCGAACGCGTGTATTTTTCACATTTAGGATTTAAGTTGTCCTATTGAATCTACTTCCCTAAATGATCCAAAAGAACCAAATGAGGAATAAAAGAGGGGCTGTCACCCTGCAGAGCTGATGCTGGGCTCAGGTGAAATGCAGCCGTGTGCCGTGCGCCGCGGTGAAGCTCTGTCTGCGCAGCTGGGAGAGGCTCGGGGACATCTCCGAGGAAAACCCCTTTGTTCCTGCCCTGAGGCGCCGCTCTGTGCGGCCCAGGAGCAGTGTGTGCACATCTGCCTTCCTGCCACCGCCATCCATGCAGCAGGGTGGGAACGCCTAGACGTGAAGCGTGTCTTCTTCCTTCCCGGCCTTAGCTGCGTTGCCCTCCATTTGCTCTAGGAGGATTTGCTCCTCCATTCGATGAATTTATATTTAGTAGGCAGTAGCTAAGGCAGTAGCACCTGGTAAGAGAGTCCCTTATACTCCCTGGCTGTGACTGCAAGACAAACATTGCTGTTGAAATTCCTGGGCTGCACGATTACAAAACATTAAATACAAACTCCATGAGAACTGATGCTGCAGCGCATTTTCCAGTCCTCAGAAACAAGCTTGATGTTAATTTACAGGGCTTCACTCTGTGCCATGGAAAAGGAAGATTTTTATGCTTTTAAGTTTCGTCTGTGGTGTTCTGATAAAAGGTTAATGTCAGAAAAAAGTCTTACTCTCAGAAATGCATTCCTGAGGTTCTCATGCAAGCCCTGCCTGCCCTCCCTTGAATGAGGGCCCGTTTTGGCAATTCTGGGACTAAATCCTGGTGCTGCTTCCAGGAGGGCTGTCACTTGTCCCTTGCTTCTCCTGAAGTCGTGTATTGATGAAAAATGCATGTATGTCCAGCAAGGGGAAAACCCAAGCTTTCTCTAAAATTCTCATTGACTTCTCTTCAAATTTTCTTTAGAATTACTGAGAATTAGCATTTTGGTGTGGTGCCATCTTGGGAAAAGCCTACTAAATTGTGTAGTATGGAGCAAGAAATCTGTACAATTAGCCCCTTTAATGTTCATAAACATCCTTTTAATCACAGGCATTCTTATAAACCTCAGCATCCTGCAAAAAGATATTTCAGAGAAGGGGAAAACTTAGATTGCCTCTAGGCACAATGACCTAGGAAGTTATTTCTAATGTACTGGAGTCTTAATGATGAGAAATGCATTCTCCTGGCCAGGAAAGGGGGCGGTGAGACTATCAAGTGACTCCAGACAGCTGAACAGGATTCCAAGACGGTCGGAATACTGGTTTCAACATGTTTTGTTCTTATAATTTTTAGCTGCAGAGAAACTTAAAAGGCAGAAAAAGAAATTTTCTTCAGAATTGCTTTAGAATCTCTTAATAACATCTTTAGACTTGAATTCTGAGAGGCAGTGCACGTTCTGGTTAAAGGCAAGTGCTTTGGGTCTGTCCTCACAGGCATTTCTCAATGTGACCACTGTATAGAATATATAGAGAGAATATGCATGTAAAATAAAAGATTTCTGAATTTCTTAGCAAAATGTGAATGAAGCATAAACCTCTGTTCTAGGATTAAGATTTAAGTTTCTGTCAACTTGGGTCAATGTTTGAGGTTACTAAAGTGTTTGAATCATTGAACTTTAAGACTGCATTCATCACAGCTTCCTAGACTAATATAAATTTCTTCCCATTAAGTCAATAAGCCTGGTTACATCAGACAGCAGATCTGTCTAGAAACTAAGATTAATGTCCATCATAAAACTGACATAAATAGACAACTTGTTTGATTTATACAGACTATTTTTGTCTTCTCAGTTTAAGAAAAAATTCAAGTTATTTTATCAATAGAGGTTCTCTTTCTCACTTTTACTGCAACATTCCTCTCAGGCCATGGCTGTCTGGAGTTCAAGTATGAGAGCCCATAGGAAGAGCGTTCACCTCGAGGTGCCTGCTGGGGAAGCTCACTCTGGGATATTTTTCTCTTCTTGGAAAGAATGTGGGTTTTGAGTTTTATAATTCATTTCTAATTCGCTCTCACTTATGCACTTCTGTTTTGCGTGGGAAAGTATATGCCTGGAGTATTTATAAATTCAGTAGTAAAAATGCAATGTATGGTATTACGGCAGCAAAGCTTGGTAGGTGCCTTGTGCCCCTGCATTGCAGTTGAGGCCATCTCCTGTCCATAGTGTCCAGCAAGCGCCGTCGCATCCCTCAAAGCCGTTTCCTTCAAAAGCCTTCGCATCACACTGATCACACACCCTAGATTAATGCTCGTGAAAATTGCAGTAAAGTTTGGAGGCTCTTAGCTCTAATCTCTTACACTGTATTTAAGCAAATTTCATATGATCAGAAAACACGTTGCAGAGCCTTAACTGTTGTTTCTATAGGCTTCTTTCCGTTCCAGTGCAGTAATTTCACAAAATGTTTTACTATGTTATGTTTTTCCTGAAATGCCTAAAATACTGCTGCTTCACCACATACTTGAAATTGGAAAATGATCATCATATGTTGAGGATGGCAGCTGGGTAAAAGTAGGATATGGACTAGGCAGTGGAAACGCTTCAGATTGCTCGTCATTGGTCTGCACTGACTTCCATGGTTTGCCCTGTGGAGAGTTTCATTTGGTGCTTCTGTCCTCATTTTCTTTCTTTCTTTTTTTTTTTTTTAAGCCAGGTATGGGATTCAAGTGCTGCCTCTGTAGTGGAAAGAAAAAAGAGTATATTAGGCCTTTGAGCATATTTTTTGTTTGTTTCTAGTACATCTCCTTTTTTTCAAGCTTTTGGGAAGGTTGAGTCAAAAGAGCTGTACTGATTTTTGCAGTTTGCTGTCTGTGTTTCTGATCAGAGACAGAATTCTATTTTTTTCTTCAGTGACTTAGTTTCCTCTATGGCTTACTAGAATTTTGAAAGAAAAATGTTCTTGTCTGACATCAGAGCGATGGAGCCTGTGCGTAACATAATCCTCTCTCTCGTGTGTTTTCCTGAAGCACTCTAAACGTTTTGAATCGTAATTAACCAGCAAAAAGCTCCTTTGGGAAGGCGATTAGCTCCATGGAGCAGACAAGGTAAGTGCAGGTGTTTGTGCAATTTGAGATGTAGAGATGGCACTTTTGGCCCATGCGATTTAAGAAATGGCCATTTTGTCTGTATTGTGCCAAGCGTGGCAGTTTCTGGTGGTCTGCTGTGTCCCCGAGGCTCGGGAGCTCCCTGCGTTGCAGCTGGACCTGAGCCCCGCGGCTCCCTGCTGATACTTCGGTTCTGCAAAAATCTTAGCACAAGCAGAGTAGTTACACATAAAAAATGTCCCATGTTATTGAAATTTTAGGAATCAATTAAACCTTTTCAGAAATTGTCTGCAGACAGCGAGTGCTCTAGATGAGTGACAGCAGGCAATTTGTAAACGGCTTAGGTTCATTGTTGGCCATCTCTTAGAATTGATTGTGCTTTAATTAACTTATATCTATCATGCATGTAATATGATTCCCAATAAAAATTACAGAGTTTTAATTGAAATTGAAAAGTTCTGAAAGGTAGAAATATAAATAATGCTTATTTTATATGCACATACTCAAACTTGCCTGCACTTTTTGAAGAGATTTTATTAATACAAGATTTCTACATGATTTAATTATCAAGCGACTTCACTGAGTATTTAGATTAGAAGAATATAATTTAGTTTATTTCTTAATTAAAAGCTTTACATCTTTATATCCTTATTGAATTGTCAATACTATTTAATGAGTTTCAATTTGCAAAAGATAGATTAGTGAAAATATACCTTTTGAATAATTAAATGCAGCATTATTGGAAACAAGTCTACTTGAAGGAAATGCTGAGCATTTCTTAAAATAAATTATTGTAAAGTATTACTCCTAAATGTCCATCAAGAAATGCAAGAGTGACAGCAGGCATGACATTTTTATATACACTTTGGCAAATAATTACAGAAAAACAATTTTATTTTCAGTAATTTAAAGTTTCCGTATGTTCAACAAATCAAATATTCTGGATTTGTATTTTCAGTTATGCCCTTATTTTAGTTTGCATGCATCATATTGTTTTGGGATTTTCCTAAATTTTCAGAAATTACATGAATGTCAAATTAAATAAATTTATATCAATACATTGCTGCTTTAAATTAAATACCGTTATGGTATCAAGACCACAGCTAGTACAGAGTCTATTGATCCCATAATCCTGCTGCTGTCCTTGGTTTCTGTGAAATGCAGTGTGTTAGCTGGGCGGGCTGGATTGCGGGTGATGCTCTGAACGCCTCGGTTGGGTCTCGCGCTCTCAGCACGAGACGAGGCGCTGAAGAGTCGGGCCCTGAGCCGGGTTGGTCTGCGCACAGTGTTGGTGAAGGAGCACTCTTAATTTCTGATACCGACCCTGTATTGTCAGCATTTCAGGAAGCTAAAGAAGAATTGGGAAGAGAGAGGTTTTGTTTGTTTGTTTGTTTTTAAAGATGCAATGTGTTGTATTAGGTCAAGAGCTTCTCTTTCCCAAACTCCCAAGTAACTCGCTGTGTTTTCTGCTCAGTATATGCACGCAGAGATGCAGGAACGGCACTGAACAGCTTGCTTGCTTTTGCTGGCGCTTCGAGGATTGCCCCGGCGCCTGCCCGTCGCGGCGCGCCCGGAGCCCAGGGGCCGGTGGTGCCCTCGGCCGCGCTGGCGCG
>VZSV01000316.1:202489-241257 GCA_013398735.1 Nothocercus julius
CTCGAGCTAGATGCGGCCCCGAGGGACCCGGCGTGGAGGGGGCGCCGCTCGAGCGCTGCGGAGAAGGGCCTGGCGCGGGCCGCGGCGCCTCGCCTGTGTTCTTCTCGCAGGGCGCGTGGGCTTCATGATGATGCCCTTGCAGGTGCCTCACACCCTGTCCCTCTTCTAAGGCTGCCTTGTTGCACCATAGCTGCTCCTTGTCATGGTAATTTAAGAAATTCAGCGGGTTTATTAATCCTGCAGAATTAAATGTCATCGAGCAGGAGGTTTGCAGTTGTAGGGCGTGTTTGGCCTCTCCGCCGGGGCAGCTCGTCCTCGGCAGACGCGGGAACATCCATTTTGTTTCCCAATTAGGAGTGCGGCAATCGGGAGCCCTGGCAGGGGCCAGCTCCTCAGCGTGCCGCGTGCCAGCTTCCATAGCGCCGGCTTTATAAAATTCCCCTTAATTCAGGGACCGAATATCATTAACTTTGAGAGTGGATGAATACAATGGACAAGCAATTTAATTAACTTCTAACGTTGGATGTTGGACAGGAGACAAAATGAGATTATGCACATATTTCCTATGCAGGCAGTCAACCTTGAGAGGGGCTTGATTGTTGCGGGTCAGACAGGGGGACAGCTTTGTCCAATTATTTGATGTTTAGTCCTGGAATATGAAATTTGAAATTCGGTACTTTGTAAATCAATCATCTCTTATTTTAAGGCAGCTACAAAGGGTCTTTGAGATACAGAACAGCCCCCGGTGACTGTGACATGCTAAATACAACCTTTTACCACATGCTGCTCTTCCCATCTGGAGATGACCTGTATAATACTAAATGAAACAGGCATTAATGCCGTCTCATCAAATTGAATTTGCCATCCTGAGTATATTAGGTAAAAAGATACCTATGAAATACTAAATAGATTTAAGTTTTTTAAGCTACCGTTATTTAGAGCCAAGCAAGCGCGGCAGGAGCGGTCCGGCCTGCCGGCCTCCTGCGAGCGGAGCTCTTGCCTGCTGCATCTCTGCAGCTTCTCCCACCGCAGGAGAAGCCCCTGGGCAGCGAGAGCCCCGAAACAGGAGGTCACGTCCCTGTAGTGCAGCTAGGAAGGGCTGGTCCGGGACCTCGTGGCTCCTGTCACATGGCTGTCCCGTCTCCTTCTCGACCCTGTCGGCGTTTTTCCCCTCGCAGCATCTCCCTTCTGTCCAGTTGAATCAGGGGACTTTTCCGGGAGGATATTGCACATCCTCCATCCGTTCATGGCTATCAGATACCTTGAAAGAGTCTGAATTAATTCCTGTTTAGCTGAGGTCTGATCTGTCCCAGTGTTAGTGTTGCTTTTAAAGCAGTTAAATATCTCCTCTCCTTCTCTGGTGGCAGCCCCGCGTCAGCAGCTGATTTGTTGCTTCCCCTCGTTTTGCTGGGACTTACTGGGAAGCTCTTGCAGTCTCTTCCCTCTCCGATCCTCGCGGCCCTTCTCAGCGTGGGGGGCAGCCTCTTGTATTTCGTGGGCCGCGGTCGCGCAGTCCCAGGCCGTGCACTGTCGCTGCGCGGCACGGCTGTGTGAGCACCTTGCCAGCTGGACGGCAGCAGCTCCGCTGCTGCATCCTCGGACCGCTTCTGCCTCTCGTGGCTGTGTGGCTGACGTGGGGAGAAAGGTGCTGGAATAACTGTCTCTACGAGGTGAAGTGTCTTACTGTTGGTTGTGTCCTAAAATGATTGCAAAAAATGAATATAGAATATGGAAGATAGTTTGCTTCCTGAAAAATAATAAATTCTGCCCTTCTGTATTCTGTTCTGCAATATAAGAAGGAAGTTTGTTTTTTCTAAGTTCGTGAATCACTGCCATATCCATGGGATAAATCTGCCCTTCAGGCTCTTAGTGCAGTTTTAGAGCTCAGTGTAGCAAGGCCCCATAACTCCTTGGGGGCTTCTTTTTAGCTCTGCCTGAGATTTAACACTGAAATCACTGTTAAATAAATAGTATTTGTGTACATTTATTTAGAGTCTTACTTGCTATGTTTGCTGCTAAAAAATCTGCCATTACTTTTCCCTGATGCCGAAGAGCCATCGTGCGTTGGGGGCGGTGTGCGCTGTTCCAAGTGGGAAGCCACTGGCAGAGTTTCCAGGTTTTGTCGGCTGATGGCACGTGCCTTCTGCAGCCGTGGCCAGAGCAGGCTGCAGGGCCGGGCGCAGAGTGGCATGAAGTCCCGCTGCAGACGCCCTGCTCCGCGCGCCGGGGCCTCGCGAGCGCTCCTTGCACAGGAATACCAAGCAAAAGCGGCATTGCATATTCCTGGCAGTGCTGTACATCGCGTATGGTTATTTACTTACCAGAGGTTTTTATACACGGGTCAGATTTCCTGTTAATTTGTTCTATTCTCGTTAAATAATCTAGCCCCAAAGAGACTTTTATAATTGAATGTGAGCTTTCATTTCCTATTTGATACACTAAAAAAAAGTGTAAAGAGATGGTAATAGAGGTAGATTGTGTTAGGAGAAGATTGCTTCTTTTGTTAGTCTTTAGAACAGGAAAATGAGAGCTTGTGGGACTTAATTTTTTCCTTGAAAACTTACTGCTGGTGGTGGCTAAGATTAGATTTGCAAACAACTAACTTTTCATGATGGTCTCTTGATTAAGCATCAAAATAAATTTAGATTTATGCCTTTGGGAGCCAGGCTGCTGAGGACCATGGGGGGAATCCATGATAAAGGAGCAGAGGCCATTTGCGAAAGACTCTTGAAAGGGGGTGCATTAAATTATAATGCGGGGGTTGTGTCTTATGGGACTTGGCTGTCAGTGTTCTTCACAACCCAAACAGGTACCCCAGTTTTTACGAGTGAGCTAGCCAAAGCGGGGATGGAGTTGATTGATAAAAAACAAAAAGGGGGAAATGTAGCTGCAGCAGGTGAAGGCCATGTGGAGAATGAGCCCACAGCTGCAGCCAGTCCAACCCTGAAGGGAATATAACCAAGTGGAAGGAGCTCTGAGAAGCAGATTGAAGGCTGAGCTGAAGGAGCAGACACACGGATCAGCAGCTCGGTGCCAGACCCAGAAGGAGCCATGGAACCGGCCAGAAACGCAAGTAGACCCATGAAGCGCGCAAATATGAATTGGATGGAAGGAGAAGAAACAGGACCTGATGAAGAATAAGCTCATGAGCCCTTGCTACTCAATTGCCTCACCAATTGTACCGCAACAGATTTACATATTTTGGATTTTTTTTAAACTACTATGCAATCTGTTATGTAGGCAGACCACAGCCTTTTTAGAAACTTGTAAAGATAGGCCCATTATTTGCAGAATATCTAAATCTTGGTAATGAGTCTGGAAATAAATCACACAAGCTAAGAAACTGTATATGAAAACTCATAGATCAGTGATTGTTGAATTTACTGTGTTTTCATTTGACTGTTATACACATGGAAGTAAGAATCAATTTTTGAATGATTCACATTTTTAATGGCAAATTTAGTGACCGTCCTTTTTGATAGCTTAACTCTTGCAGGCTTCACATTTAGCAAAGGCTTCCCCAGAGAAATGGGAAGGAAGAGAAACGGGAGGAGCAGCGTTAGAGGCCAGAGCAGCTGCGGTGCGGGCGGGGAGGCGCCGAGGCCGCCCGGCGGTGAGGGCCGGGCACGCGCTGGTCGCTCGCTGCACTGGGAACTGCGAGGACACGAGGACCTGCGGCCTCGATGCAGCGGTGGGGCTGGGGTGGGCACGTCCGTGAAGTCAAGGGTCACACGGACCATTCTTGGAGCTTGGATTTTTGCCGCGTTTTGAAATTTGGATTGAGGTGGAGCTAGTGCTACATATGCTTGTTTGCTTCTTTTTTTCCTTTTTCTTTTTTTTTTTTTTTCCTCTCCCTACCAAGGCCTACTGCTGTACTTGCAGACCCCTCATATCAGGGGTCTGCGCTGTCCTTGCCCCTTCAGACTTAGCTGGGAAATGTTTGCTGGAGAAAAAATGAAGATTCTAGTAATTATTCAGGCAAGATGTGACATTGCAAGTTACCTCCTTACAACATAAAGTAAGTCCATATTATATGTAACATTGTTTTCCATTATATGACAAAAGAGAATCTTTAATACCAATCCAGCCAGTGGTTGCACTCTTCTCCAGCATATAGTGTGTATTTGTGTTAATGACAGTAGTCACCTGTGTAAATGCATATTGTTAATGCAGTCTAGGCCAAGTTCTCACAATTGCAAGCGAACTTTTTCATGAGTTACAAAATCCTGAGCGCATATTCATGATGTGTGAATCCTTACAGACCTCGGGAATGACGCTGAGGTACTGGCCGGCCTCCTAGGAGCTGGGAAGGCGCGGGGCGGTTTCGGAGCCGGCCAAGGGCACGGTGAGGCGAGGGGCCCTGTGCGCGCCGGCTGCGCGTGCTGTTCGTGGAGCGGCCGCGGAGACGTCCATCCCCGGGGAGGAGGCCGGCGTGGTCACAGCGCCTGAAGGCCGCCGCTCGAGCCTGCTGCAGGCCTTGCTGTGACCGCTCCCGCTCCCTCGCTCTGCCGAGAGATCGCCCTCCTCCACTCCTCCGTGTCAGAAGTTTGTGCGTTTGGGGTCAGAAGAGTTAGAAGGAAACCGAGACTTTTTGCCATAGCCGGTACCAAGGAGGAGATCCCGGCTCCCTCCCTGGGAGAAGCGGCACGCCGCACGGGCTGCTGTTGGCAGCCAGCGGCCTGGCTCCTTCCAGTGTTCGCAGCATGTCAAGAGCAGTTTCTCAGTCTCTTTGTCCTGGAATATCTGGAGGCCTGTCACTTCTGCACGTTTTAAAGGTGCAGTTATTCGAGTACTGTTGAAATGGGGCTGATACGTGGGTTTGAGATAAGAAGTGGTGGGAGTGCTAGGTAGCCGTTTGAAACGGCTTGGTGCGCTTGGGCTCCAGTTGCCGGCACATTGGGGAGACAAGGCCTGCTGCAGGGAGCTCAGTAGCGCCTTAATTGTATGTACTTTGGCTGATAAGTCTAATTCAGGAAATGATAAATTGCTGGACACCTAATTTGTTTGCAAATAAAAAGTGATAGATGATTTTATAATGAGTTGATCTGTGTAACTAATCTGTTTTTTTTCACCTTGAATGAATAATAGGCATTTAGTGTTAATTTAGGTTTACTGGCTTGAGTAGACTATGAACACAGTTGACAAGCATATACCTTAATATTGCTTGTTTGTAGTTGCTTTGTAAATCTATACAAAGGAACTGGAGCAGAATCACAGTCAAGGCTGGAAGGGACCTCTGGAGATCACCTGGACTAAGCCATGCTTGCATCGTGCCTTGTCTTAGTTTCTTGGGAGTGTTAAAATTATATCACAACTAACAGGTTGTGCAAACTAAGTCTGAGAGCAGTCTCGGCGCTTCAGACGTAGCGGGGAGCCAAGGCCTGCGCCGCCGTGTCCCGTGTGGCCGCGCGGGCAGCGCCTCCGCGCGCAGCACGCAATTCCCAGCGAAGTCTCTCGAACGCCTCTGCTGCACAAGCGGCTCCAGATAAGGTGTCCCGAACCCTGCCCGATAAGAGTGCTTTTATGTGCAATTATTGTCTTCCTAGTGGGAGCCGCGCCATGGCCCGTTCTCTCCCTTTCCTCCCACCGGGACATGGCAGCTAATAGACTCTGCTTTGGTAATGGGAAATTAATTTGTGCTCCTGACGTTCAGGTTTATAAATATGTAAAATGTATTTTTAATTGTTGTTAGCAAAACAGGCAAGTGATCAATAATATCAGACGTGACAAACATACTGTTGACATACGCTATGGGCCAAAGGCCTGGGAAGAGATAAGGACTTCCTGTCAGCAGGGCCCTGCGCTAATTAATATTCAGACGTTGTCATGTTCGATGATAAATGAATTCCTTGAACTATATTGATATAGTAGGTTAAACATTGAAAAAGTTGGGTTGAACTTTGACTTTAAATATTCATTAAGGCTAATTATGGATTTTATGACTACATGAATTACAGTTTCTATGTCATCATTGGCAATTTGTTTTAAATTTATTTAAAGCAATCTTTATATATTAGCTTTATCACATTTAGTGAGGTAATGCTGTACATGTTTACTCTGTACAGTAATTAAACTTTTATTCCGAGTGTTTCCTTTATACGATAAATTTCCACAGTCGAAGTGACGTGCACTTTAAAGAAAGCACTTACGGCAATTAGCTGTTAAAATAACTGCTGCTGTTTAAACCTTTGGATTTTGGGGTAGGATTTCCATAGAACGAGGAGCGGTGTTTTAACTGTGCCCGTGCGCAGCGCGGCAGAGCCGAGGTGCCCGCAGTGCCGCCACCAGCGGTTTATCCAGAGCAGTGAAGAATGAAGGGTGTTCCGTCTGCTGCTGAGCAGCGTCCTGGAACCCCATTAAAAACAGTGATCAAACGCCTGTTTGCTAATGTGGAGAAGTTACCCAGTTCCTAGGCCGGCTCTGCTGTGGGGCTGGTCCGTCCAGAGGGCTGTCTCGTGTCCCTGGGCACCCGCCGCTCTAAGGTGCTCCTCAACTTGGGAGGCCTCTGGTGCTCTTCAATACGAGGGGTCTGGGTGCAGTTACAGACCCTCTGGCCAAGGGGTCAGTCTGCCTGGCCCATTGGCTCGTCCCACGCGACCGAATCACCAAAACAGGATGTCGTGGCTGCTCCTGGGGTGCCCAACTCAGGCCCAGCCGAAACAGGGCATGTGGGAGAGCCCTGCGTGACACTGCTGCTCGGGGGACATCGTCGCAAACTCGCTCGCGGTCAGAGGCTCCTTCGCAGGGAGTCGGGAACCGGCCTCCTGCGTGACCTTGGAAACTCTTACAAGTTCAACTGTTTTGGGCCTTTTTTTATCTGTATTTCTCTGTGAAATTACTTAGATCCTGTACATACTACTGGTGCTGCATGCACTGCTGCTTTTTGTTCCAAAGAATTTCAAAACTATAATTAACAAAATAAAGCAAGTCTGGGTTTCAGATTAATATTGTTTAACTTCACTGGCAACACACCCTTTCGTTTCATGAGAAGCAATTGGAATTAACACAACCTCCTCCAGAAAAGGAGGTAGGCACTGGGCCCCCAAATAAAGTTTCTTTTTATTTATCTTTCACTGCATTATGCCAGTGGATCATATCTGCACTCCATCATTTTTACAGGTTGCCAATTATGTACCTAAATGCGATTAAGTCAGTAGCAATGCGGAAGATAGCGATAGCCGTAATTTCCTTTCCATTAGAGTTTGACTTCTTTGAGTGGTGTGTTTGAACGGTGGAAAAAATGAGATTGTCTGTGAAATGTCAAGCAGTGAGCGGAGCCGGAGGCCCAGGAGAGCCGCGGCCTGGGCGCGAAGGGGCTCCCCCTGTAGAGTTAGAGCGTCTAAGCAGAACACACTTCCCAGCAGCTTCACTCTTTCCTGATGGTAGGCAGCTGTAAAAGCCTAAGGATTCCTGTCATTTAGATCTAAATATTCACCTGTCTTTCAAATTATTAAAGTGTCTTTGAATTTTCCAGGTTTTCCAAGTTTCCAAGTATTTCTTTAATTAGCTTTACGTTTCCATCCCAGTTGCAGCAAGGGATATTTCGGTTGGATAAAAGAAGTTCACCCTCTGGTAGAGGTAGGTTGCACCCAAGCAGTAGAGCAGAACTCCAAAAGGTAAAGTTAACTCCAGCCACGAAGGTTTTTAAAGCTCATGTGGACAAGGCCAGATTTTTGCTTGCGTATTGAAGAAAGGTATGGACCAGATGCGGAGAATTCAGATAGAGCAAAAGAATGGGTTAAGCCTCGAAAACACAACCTTAAATTACTCTAATAAGCTGATGGTAACTGTTGATGAAGTGCAATAATCACATTTTACTAGACTTTATAGCTGAGAACTGATCTAACTATTGGTATATTTTGCCTTTTTGTGGTATGTATCAGATTCAAATGGCTTGAATTTGATATGATGTTTTGGCTATAAGCTTTTAAGGTCAGCTTTCTAAATAAGTAAAAGCAGGTAATAGCTCTACTGTAGTGTCCTTCCACCCAGAAGTATTTTACTTCCTAAGTGTTTCCTTTGGTTCTGGTAGAATAAAGCCTGCAAGCATATAAAATAAATTAAAAGCTAATAAAATGCTTATCCATAACATGAAATTCAGTGATAAAAACCGTGTTGCAAGACCCCTGCTTGTCCGCACGTACACGAGGGCAGCGGCGTTCCCTGGAGCGTGGGCATTCATAGCGCAGGATGTCGCGGTTGTTCTCATGAGATTTCTTGAATGGGATTTTAAGAGTTTTAACTAGGTGTGCCTATCTAAGAAAGGGGTGAACATGCTTTTCTCCGTAGTCAGAAACTCAGTATATTTAAGAATAATCTCTTGGGTTTTAAAAAAGCGAAAGGCCAGAGTATAATCAAAGTTTAGATTGAGATAGCAGCATTTTATTAATTGATAACAACGTTATATTTGGCTAGAAATTAAATATCAGGTGTCAGTGTTTTTATTTTTTCCTGGCCGTGTGTCCTTGTTGCAAGATAGTTAACCTTGAGTCCTCTCCGAGAAACTCTTCTGCGTTTCCTTATTCGCCTCCTCCGTATTAAAAGAGCCAACGGAGAGCCTACAGCGCGCTGCCCGGGTCACGAGGCAGCATGCCCATCAATTCAACGTGTGACAGTGTTTTCCGTCGGATGGACTAATATGTCAAGGAGATGGGCAGGACCTCGTGTTCGCGCTTTTGACAAATCAGCAAATGTTTAATCTCTAGATGTGCCCGTCTCATAAATAATGCAGTGCTGGGGAGCCGCGTGCTGCGGCTGGGGGGCTCCTCGCTGTGGGAGCAGAAAGACAGAGCGACGCTAAATCATCCATTTTGTGTAACACGCCGGCTCCTTCATACGTGGCCGTCCACATGAGTTTGCGTGGTAGCGGGCTGTGTTTTCCTACCGCTTCCTTTCCCTTTTTTGCGTGCATCATGTTTGTTTAGAGGCTCATCAGGGTCCCACTCAAAACTGACTATTTTTTACATTCCATCTGTCTATGTAATTTTTTCCTTCTCGCTTGCATTTTCCTTTTCTCCTTTCTAACATGTAAACTTCCACTCATTAACTAGAAAAAAAAAGATTGTGTTAAGTAAGGGTGAAGAAGTAAAAACCATTGGGAAGCTCCGGCTGTGCAGGTAGTCTTGGCAGAGCTTCCATGGGCGGAAGTGGCGCCAGCCTCTTCCCAAGCAAGTTTAAGTTTCGGGGCAGGGACCCCCTGGGCAGGTCCCTGGAGGTGCTGGAGGGTTCCCAGTGCGAGCTTGGACCACGTTCATCAGGGAGGGCCTCAACCGCCGTTCCCGAGCCTGGTCAGGAGCACGGACGTGGGGGCTCATACGCGGTTCTGCGCGGCAGGGGTTACCTGTGCGCCCGGGGCTTTGCTCGGGCGGGACTGGCCTCCGCAACCGTTGCAGGAGTCCATAGCTCGTGAGGAGGCGACTTTGAAAAGAGATACGGAAGTAAGTGTAATGTCCACTCTGCAGTGGGCAAAGACGTTTTCTAAATCCTTTGTGCGCCTGCAGTGGAAAAGAACTTAGGAGATGTTTTCTGTGTTTAGCAGGTACTCATCTGAATTACTGAATGACTCTTTGCATCAATCCTTTGGGAGTTTATAAACATGCCTGGTAATCATGCCAACACAAAAATTAATATTTTCATTTATTACTACGTAGTATTTTTTGTTTGAAAGCATGATTTACTTTGTTTGTAGCAATGCAAAGTAGATTTTTTTATAATTCCATATTTTATTGCTGTTTTCTATAGGCCCTAGGAAGTTTTTACTTTCTTCATGAATCTTTGAAAAACATCTATCAATTTGATTTTAAAGGTAAGCAAAGGAATTAGATGTCATTAAGTCTTTTTTAAAAAATAGTATTTTTCAAGGCATTTACCAAGTGTTATATGTCAATCCTGGCTTTCAGTCCTCTTTCCTAGTGGTGCTACCTAACAGATTTCCCAGCATATGCAAAGTTTTGCATAATGCATGCAAGTCTGTCAATGGCAGCCTTTACTTTTCTTACCTTTTATAGACCTCTTAGAAGAAGTCAATGGACCGGCCACAGGCTGAGAACCGATGCATTAATCATAGGCATGCAGACGGACCTTTGGATCCATACAGATCCCTGATGATTTCGGAAGAACTCTGAGTATCCACAAGGTTCCCCAGTGCAAATCAGTTATAGCACCAAGACCTTAAATGTCCAGCAGTGATGATCATTTTGCAGAACAGCTGAGGTAGATTTATGGCTCAAATTACTTTGGAGCAGTGCAGGTCAGTAGGAAGGTGTCATTGTTCTTAACCAGCATTGATCCATCAGTTTGGAAGTCTTGCTAAAAAGTTTAAAGTAGTGCCAGGCTAGGTGCAATAAATATTAGAAATATCATAGACAGTTATTGAATGCTTTCTGAAGGTACATACAGAAAAGATTATATAAAATTTATGTTTTTTCAGTTGAGAACTGTCTATACATCTAATACAAAAATCTTGTGAGCTTCATTTGGCTTACTGAGCTGAATCACTTAATACTACATCTAGCATCCCATTAATTTGAGACACTCAAAATGGTGATAACTATGGAGTGAACTAATTGTCTTAATTGTATAGATTCATTATTTTTGTTCTCAGTAGAGACAGAGTGTCTCAGCTCGTGTAATTGAGGGTGCAGGGTCTTCCTTCCTTGAAATATATGAACAGTAGTTCGATTAATTTTATAATTCAAGATTTCGCCAACATAAGTCCTTTTGTCATCGTTAGTTTTGATAGTGAAGGAAAATTTTAGATATTACAGGCATATTTTATTTCTGAGAGTGAGCAGTGGAAAACTCAGTAGTGATGTAGGGACTTGTACTGGGAGGTCAGCCCATGTACCTAGTCTTCCTCCCAGATTAGAGCAGTCTGATGAGCAGTAAGCCCTAATAGAAGATGCTCTTTATGAGATGAATTATTTGTGGGATGGAAATACAGGAGGGAATGGACATTGTGCAGGTGCCTGAGGTGCTGCCAGCTCCCCAGCTGGAACAGGTCTGCCACCTCTGCAAGGGAAGGAGCCAGCGGGTAAGGCAAAGAAATGCATGTTGATGGCTGAGGTGACAGCGTTCACAACTGGTCCCTCACTTTGCTCTATAAATGCCTTTGGCTATCACTAATCCATGAAAGGCATTCATCATTCCTGAAACAGCAATTTCATGGCCCCAGGACACCACATGCTCTGAATTGCACTTAAAGCCAGGGGGCTTTCTCAGTTTATTCATATTTGATTGGCCACTTTAAAGAAAAATGCAAGTATAAAACAGTGGGAAAATGGAAGAAAAAAGAACAAGGAGAAATAATCAATGCAAAAGAGGTAAACAGACTTGTTCCAAGAAGAAAAAAACAAAAACCAACAAACAAAAAAACTATAAATACTCACTGCTTCATTTTGCTAAGCAAAGCCTATAGCTTAGCCTTTTAGCAAAACTGCATGAGACTGTGGACCAGCTGCCTTTCATAAAGGCCTATTTGGCCCAATCATCTCTCAGAAAGAAAAATAAGAAAAGTCCCAGGCTGTTTTTACAGTGGACATAGGCTCAAAAATCAGCTTACAGTTTAACCGAGTAAAAGTGACGTGTTCTGAAGAGCCACCACCCAACAGAGGCACTTGCTGATGGAGGCGTGAGGCTGATTCCAGTCTACCTCTCATCCTTGGAGCAGCGTCACAGCATTGATTTGCAGAAGGAATCTTGTTTTCTGTGGCAGGGAATCAGAAATAGCTTAGATGTGTTTTCTCTTGGAGATGCGTTGGAAGGCATGCTCCTGCTGCTGCGTTTGCCTCTTAGCAGTCATGTAAGTAAATTATTGCTGGTTGATGGTTAGCACTGATGTAAGTTGATAGTGAAATGCCTCCTTTCTGCCAAGTGCTGCCTCTTGTTGAAGTCCTCCCATAAAAGCCTTCAGTCCATGCTGTTCTGCCAAATGTTCCCTGCATTTTGAAAGACACTGGGATCTTTATGCTGACACTGTCAGACTTCCTGAACGAGGCACATCCACCCATGATCTACCTAGAACGATGCCACCATTTGTTTATCAGGATATTGTTTGGGCTTCCTGTGGGAGACAGATCTCAAAGTGATTGGCACATGAAGCATGATACTTTGTTTTTTTTTTTTTTTTTCCTGAAAATATATTGCTACATTACAGTAAATGTTTCCTGTGATTATAGATGATGCTTTATCTAGACAGCTTAAACTGACAAATTTTTGCATTACTTGGAATCTCACCAGATACCTAGGAGAACAGTTCAGGGCTGCTGACATTAATTTTAATTAGCCATATATCAGAGGGACAACTCAGTCGGGTTTGGTAGTTCCAGCTTAACTGTAGCTGTCACTGCCTGCTACCAGTGTGGGACAGGTCTGGTGAACCGTAGGTGGTTCCTTCAGATTAAGTCTGAAAAGTCTTTGTTTTTTGTCTTTAATGGAACCATTCCTTAAGGACTTTCAGAGTGATGTACTTTACCCCTAGATCTCCTTTAACAAGCACAGTATCCTCTCCACCTTTAGATCCACACATCAGCCACACATGCTGATAGCCACAAATAATCCAGAAAAGGCAGCCCAGGAAACAGCTGGTACCTGTATGTTTGAATGGATGAATCAGATTCATCTTCTGCATAGCTCCAGAGCAAGATTTTAAACTTCCTTGGCTTGAAAAACCTGATCTGGGAAACTGCTATGGATGGCCTAATGTCAGTGGAAGCTATCCAGAAAAAAGACTGTGTTTTTACTCTAAGGGTTTACAAGTGCCTAAGAAAATAAGCTTATTTATATTCTACTGAGCTGCATGCACTCGCACAACATTTGGGGAGGAAATAAAGAATAAATAAGATCTATTTTTTCCTGCAGATCATTTTTACATTTTTTTAATCATTGTCACTCACTTAACTGATTAAGGAGCTCCCAGCTGATACTTGTGATTTATGTTACCAGCCTTCCTGATGGATGGTGGCCGGCGTGCGGCTAGGCAGCGGGGGTGTGGGCAGAGATGGAGATTTTTTCCACCCGTGCATGCAGAACGTGCTGTAACACATCAGCGTGATCTGCTGCTCCATCCCATCCGGTGCCCTGGTGCTGAATGTGGCGGAGGCAGCAGATAATGCGGGGCAGTTGCTTTGTAGGAGTCTGTCTGGGTTAGACCTTGGAGCTGAGTGGTTGTCCTTTGTAAGGCTCTGTTTAGGTGTGTGAGATTCCTGTTGTAATTCCTGGTATTTAAGTAGTTAAAAATAGTGAAGTCTATATAGTCAGACAGATAATTAAGAGTCTATAAGAGTTATAAGTCAATAAATTGTTAAGAATATGAGGCCTTTTTCAGATTCTTGCTCCAGTCTGGCATTGTGGGGCAGTGAGTCATGCAGTGCAATAATATGTTAGACAAAAAAACACCTTCCTTTTTCTATCATGGTTCCCATTTCTATTTTCTAATTTCAGTACTGGGGAACATTCCTGTCCAGGGAAACAGAGAAATTTCCAATTTTCCTGTTCTAGATCACTTGGTATTTTATTTTTGTGTAACATATTCCTCTTTCTGTGCATATCTGTGCAAAGGCACTATCTGTTTTGCAGATGCCCCTGTTAAGTTGCTAAAATTTGCTTACGATGGTAACATTTTGTATGTTAAGCGTGTTTTCTATCTCTTTCTAGCTAAGAAGTATAAAAAGGTTACTGGGAAAGAAATCTATTCAGACACTTTAGAAAGCACGCCCATGCTGGAAAAAGAGAAGTTTCCACAGGATTATTTCCCTGAGGTATGTATCATCCAGGGGAGCTTTTCCAAATATTAGGTTTCATTCTGACTTGCTCTTGATTTGTTTTAGTAGCTACTCTCAGGAATATAAATTAGATTTGATTGTGTGTATGCGCATGTGCACACCAATTTTTTATATATCTAAAGTCATTGCAAGTGGCCTGCAGTGCGCATTGCCAGTGTGTTTCAGGGAGACTCGCTCCATGACGGCCTGTGACACTGTGCAGCAGCTCTGCCGCCGTCCTAGCTGCGACACTTAGTTCTGTTCAGTACTGCCAGGCGCTACTGCACATAGAGAGAAGACAGTTCCTTACTGGTTAGATCTGTTGAATTCCTACCTCTGTGGATCAAAGATGCACATTGCTGTTAATATTAGAACTGTTTAAATTTTAAAAATTAATTTAGAATGTATGCAACGTTCACATTCAGAGGCTTAAAAGTAGTGAATTTGTGCTTGGATGAGCATTGCGCAAGTAGTTAAGGGCTGATGGGATGTTCTATATCTCTCAGCTGGAGAGGAAACTGCCTTGGACATGGTGTTACCAGCTTTTGCCTTTGGGGAATAAACACCTTAAAGGACTCTTTTGGGGAGTTTAGTGCTACTAAGTTTAGAAGTTTTGATGTTTAGAGCTTGGTGGGCATGTTAGTCCATTCTCACTCTGCACCAAGCTCACATGGGGCTTTCTCATGTGGTTTGGAAAACTAGAAAATATGGTGTTTTTCATTTCATGCCACAAGTCCAAGGCTTCTCTCAAGTGTGTGTAAACGCGCACACACAAAAAAATCACTGGTGGCATAGATTTAGTTCTCATGTAAGTGTGTCTGTTTTGAAAGCTAATATTAATTCTATTCACCAGTGTATCTCCTTCCTAGCCAAATGCTGATGATAATGATTTAATTAAAAGACCACAAAATCTTGGGTATTTTGAGAATTTTTGCTGAATCAGAACACGGATGCCGAGTGTCAGCCCGAATGCTAAATTTACATGTGCGCGTGTGTTTTAGCCAGACTTCTTGTGCTGTGTGGAGAGTGTTTTTTGTGTGAGACATGGTTTAAGACTGATTTCTTTTCTTTTTATTACTGCCGCTTAAGGATGATCTAAAAGTAATTACAATGATTGAGGCATAATGCAATTCAAAATAATTACAGCCCACTGCATATAAAACTAACAAAACTTTCTGTCTTGATTTATGGGTCCTCATGGCTGAGCATAAGACTCAAATGATACCTCTGGGAGCAACACTCCAGATAATGTTAGGCCATTTAAAAAAAGCAGATTTGTGTAGTCTATCAGGCCTGAGTAATTTTTTTTTCCCATAGTGAGAAATTGGTTGTTATCATAGATCACGGATACTGCTCAAAGCTCTTATGAAAGATGAATTAATTTCACTAATGCTTTAATGCAAACCTTTCATGGAGAAGGCTGTATGGTGATAACCTTACTGCGGTCTCTCCTTTCTCAATGATGATTTATGTTGTCTTTTAGTAGATGAAACTGCCTGTATTCACAATCCATCTGCTGGCTAAGGGAATCCTATTAACAGAGGATCTGGGAAGAGACTTAATATTGTGAGGTGAAAGATGTGGTAGCCTCTTTCTGGGACATGAGTTGGATGTTTTTCTTCCAATTCTAAACTTCAGATACCTCTACAAGAGAGAACAAATGATCTATATTCCCTGGTTTTATGCTGGCTTGCAGATGGTGGATCAGCTGGTGAATATCTGTTGAAATCAATGTCAAGATTGCTGTTTTGAAATCTGCAATACGAAACAGTTTTCTCCTTCCTCCTTCCCAGGCTGTAGTTCTTTAAATTCTGTTCCCAAAATTTTCATTTTTCCATAAAGCAATATAGTATAGTATTTAGGAATGGTAAAGTACATCAGTGAGCCAAAATATGTAAGGCATATATCTAAACTGAAGGACCACATTTTTTCATCTAAGCTGTTAAGCAGTGGATCATCTTTTGGGCTGCATTAAGTCCATATCCTACTAACTTTTGCATTTAATATTTTAAATAAGGGAATTATTCATTGATGTTAAAGGAAATAAATGTTTTCAAGTTATTCATATTTATGGATGGTGGCGGAGAACACATGCAAATGCCACTGTAAAATGAAAGTCACTTGCAGAGGTGTCCTTGCTCCTTTGAATGTAGATTTGGACTCAAATCTGCAGCATGAGCCAAAGCTCCCTCCACTCACATGTGCTGCCTTTGCTCGAGATACTGGAGATAACACCAGGTTCCTGTCTTCTTGCTTTGCAAGCTGCTTGAAGTCAGGTGCTGCAGTAGCAGTGCAGTTGTGGTGTATGGATAGGCATGACCAGGGTGATCCTCTCTGTGACTGTCGTAGTGTCACCGTACTGCTGTGACCCCAAGAGCCTAAGTCTTATTATTCTTACTATCTTTAATGACCATTTTATAAACTAATTTTAATGTCCCATTACATTCTCAGAACATTTAGGTGAAATGAGTTCCAGAACTCATTTTTTGGTCTCAAATTTAGATCTTGCTATTCAAAAGAAGGGAAATTTTGTCTTTTTAAAATCTCTTTGGAGAGTTTGGAAACATATATGAGGAAAAAGGAAGATGCCTTGTAAAACAGAAGAAGTATTGTTTAACTGACTTTGGATATGAGTAAATGTACAACTTGATCTTTCAAGAGCTGCATTCCTTATTATGTTTCAGTTTTCTAAAGTAACTTTTAACTAATCTTTAACTGACTTCTTAATCTCTCACTATCTGTTTTTAATAAGCACCTTAGACACTTTCATTTGCAGAGACTAAAACTTATGTAATGACTTTTGAAAATCTCTATCAGTAAAAATATGTCTGAATAGTGATGGTCTGATATGCTTGATAGTGTCCAAACACTGAACTAGGCTGGATGAAGAACACAGAGCACTATATTATGCGGTCTAGTGGAAAAGTGGAAAGTGCAGTAGCAAAAAAGAGACTTTACTCTTGTAGTTTTATAGTGCACAACAGCATAAATGGTTTTATTCATAGAATCATACAATCATAGAATGCTTAAGGTTGGAAGGAACCTCCAGAGATCATCTAGTCCAACCCCCCTGCACACGCAGGGTCACCTACAGCAGGTGGCTCAGGACTGCGTCCAAGCGGGTTTGGAAGATCTCCAGAGCAGGAGACTCCACAACCTCTCTGGGCAGCCTCTTCCAGTGCTCTGTCACCCTCACTGTCAAGAAATTTTTCCTAAAGTTCCTGTGGAACTTTTGGTGCTTCAGTTTGTGGACGTTTCCTCTAGTTCTGTCAGTGGCCACCACTGAGAAGAGGCTGCCCCATCCTCCTCACTGCCTCCCTTGAGGTACTTAAAGACACTAATGAGGTCTCCTCTCAGCCTTCTCTTCTCCAGGCTGAACAGGCCCAGCTCTCTCAGCCTTTCCTCACAGGACAGATGTTCCAGGCCCCAGATCATCAATTCAGTAAGCTGATGTAAGGAAAGAAGTCATTTAGGGTGGCAAGTACCTTGCCTTTGTGGAAGGCTGTCAGGATACACACTCTGCACCTGTCTGGTTGAGCGGCAAGCAGAGCTTCCTCCACGAGCCTGCGCAGGGGTTTTAATGCCACGCGCGGCCGACCTGCTCGTGCTGGCGGTGACTGAGCGCCTCCCTTGTTCCTGCAGCTCATTCCTCCACTGCCTCCCATGCACGTTCTCCCATCTTCCTCTTCGGACTCCAGTGTTCCTTTAAGAAGCTGCAATTACTTCGCAGTCACTGCCACTTTAATATGTCTTTCCTTCATGCCCCTGCTTTGTATGGTTGAATAAACCCTTACCGGGTCACTATTTAATTTGATATGGTCCCTCTCAGTAAAATGATGGAGAAAAGATGAATTAAGGCTCTGTGCTAGTCATTATCAATCATGGTTTGTGTGCATTACTTATTGCTCACAGTGCTTTTTGACATTAGCCCTCTATAACCTCTCTCTTCATGTTAATGTTGTCTGGAGGTCCTTTTACCCGATGTAGCAGGGGTTATTTATGTAGGTGGTGTTTCTAGGAGGGTTTGAAAGGTCAACACGATCTCCTGAGGGACTCTATTCACAAAGGAAGGGCTGGTGCAATGCAACTGCAAGTTTTCTGATTGTGATTTTTTTTTAAGGACTTCTTACGGAGAAGCATCAGAATTTCATACTTAACTGAAGGAAAAAAAATGGCAAAATAGGAGCCAATGTATACTACTGTCCCTAGTACCAACAACTAGTCCCTAAGACCAGTATTCTCAGTGGATGCATGAGGAAGCTCTAAACTACTCTTAGAAATTCCTGCATTTGACCATGTCACAAAATGTAGATTGCAAGTATCTCTCAGCTGCCTGTGTCTGTGTGCAGACTAGCATGAAACAGAGGTTGGACTGTTTGATTTTAAATTCTATGTATTACTGTTCAGAAATGAAAAGTTTAATGCATTCATTTTTCAGAAAGAAATGACAGCTCCCATTTTTTAATTGAGATTAGATATAAACAACTTTGAATGCTTTTGGCATTCACCTTTGTTTCAATGTTTTGTTTTAGATAAAATGTTGACATTTTGCCAAATTTTAAGTTGTAACAGTATTGTCTTGATTGTCAGAGAAAGCGTGAATACAGGGGACCTTCCTGAATTACGGGATTTGTGGTTCGAACATGGAAGGTGTGCTATAAGGAGGCTGGCATGGTGTTCTTCCAGCCTACCATTCCCTGATTAGCCAGAGAGACTGCCAGAACCATGAAAGAGGCTATTTTTAGGTGCTGAAAACAAAGATTAAGTGGATATTTATTCACAGACAGGACAGGACATTCTTTCTGAGTAGGGCAGGAGTTTTTTTAAAAAAAAAAAAAGAAAAAAAAAGAAGATTGGCCTCTCCTAGATCAAAAATTATAAGGATTAAGAGAAATTAATCCAGTTCTGAATGTAGTCATCAGCTACTTTTCAGAGTAGGGAACTGCTAGGATTTCCTCCCTAAATACAGCCTCTTTTAGACCTAGGCAAGTTTCACTGACTTTAGAAAACTCAAAGACTGAAAAGTTGTGTAGACACCTGTAAGCATCAGCAAACAACAGACAATTGCTAGTATCTCTAAAGGTCCCTGAGGAAATCCAGATCGTGAAGAGGACATTCACTGTCCATCACGTGTTATCTGCCATGATGAGCAGGTCATGGTCTCCATTGTGTCCATGGCAGATTTGAAGAAGTTACTGTTGCTTTGGGCTTTAGGGATTTCTGGTCATGTCCAAATATATTCTGAGGATACCATACACTTCAGAACAGTGTAGGCGATGCTCTACTTGTTGTTTAACAGATAAGACACATAAGAACACCCAGTATGTCCTGGATCCGTTCTCCCTCCCGTGGTGACACATTTGTGCTAATCACCATTGTTTAGATATTAGTCTAATGTCAGAAATCACTCGCAGCCATTGGAGATGAGAGAGAGGAGTGTGTGTGCAGGCTTTTGTCCCTGGATACGTCAGCGTGGTGCATCTTTCAGGCTTTGAGCTTGAGATCATTGCCAAGAACCTGGATGCACCATGTACATAACAACACTACACTTAGTGAATGCTTCTGGCCTGATATTACTGTCCATAGCTTGGTCCAGAGAGTCATTAAAAATCTCATTTCCATTCACATCTAGTGCCTTTGCCTTGCAGAGAAGGAGCAGCTGAGACAAGACCTTTCTTCAGGCTGACGGCAGGTGCTCATGGAGGCTGGACCTTCATGCACATTATTCTTTCAGGTTCCAAAGAAAGGTGACTAGTTGCTAGCTGTGGGCCTTATCACATGGTCTTTATCATCTTTATGTTAAATTCACAATGAGAAATCCTTATTGCCCTCTCAGGCCGTGCAGTTTACAGCTCTGATAGCTGCCCACGTTATGGTGAGGTCACTCACTGGGAATATGGGTTTTGGCCTCTCCCTATACCTGTATCCTTTGCAGTTGTAGCAGGGATCAGATCAATGCTCCCTGAGCTTTGCCTAGTTTGAGGAAGATAATACAAACAGGTAACTTACTTGCCTGAAGTAATCTCAAGGATCTGGGTCCCAAGACATCAAATTTTTCCTTCTGGGCAGCATATACAGTATGCACAGTTTTGTCTTTCTTTGCCACCATACTTCAGTTAGGCCTTTGTCATTCTGTGGTACTAACAGATGAAGGTACCTCAGGTGCACCCTAATTCAGCTCTCTAAGGAGAACAGAAGGAAACTTCTCATAAAGTTCTGGGGTGGCTGCTTTCCTCTACAAAGCAAGAACTCATGTTGGGAAAGACCCTTTTAATGAAGGCATAAACAGGAGATTTTGTAGTCAAAGGTTCTTGACACCTGGTTTCATCAAATACCTCTTGCAGTGCTGTCTGTAGTTACTTGGTCGATGCAGTGAGCTGCCAGGGTTCACCAGGTAAATCTGCATGGGGTGGGGTGGGAACACGTGTTCAGAAGCAAAGTCCGTTACTGCTGTATAATGCTGTTGTGTATAGGAAGTCTTGCTCTTTTTGTCCCTAGGAAAGCTTTGCATTTGGCTAAATGTTGGTTTGGTTAACGCCATTAAAGTCATTGAAGTCTTTGCAGATGACATTTGAGGTATCACTTTGAAAACAGACCAAGATGGGCATCTGTAGAGCTTTCAAAGGAGGTCTGGTAGGTTGAATATGGTCTCCATACCAAAATATACTCTTGAGATAGTTAAACACGGTTATAAGCATGTTTGACACCTACGGTGTCACATAAAATATTCATTTTTAAAAAATCAACCCTCTTTTTTTTTTCTTGAATTCATTATTAATTATCAGAAATATTAATGTATTCTTTTTGCTTTGGCCTTCCTCCTGCATCATCAAGAGTATTCAGCAGTACAGTGAGGTGCTTCAGAGCAGTGCAGAATTAAAAAATGCCTATCGGAGATCCCAGTGCAGGGGGGTGAACTGTAGGACCTTGTCAGCAGGGGGAGAAAACGGAAAGTTCCCCCTGGTAGATGTCCCACACTCATCCTGAGGTCACACTGTGGGTAGGGACATAAATCAAGAACAGAGAACAGAAGAACGTCACTTCTTGTGTGTCCATCCATGTTATCAAATAGAAAAATTTGCTGGATAGAACACTGTGTGCAGTACATAAAACAGTACGTAAAAGTACATGAAAACACACTGGCAAAATTTGTAGATAGCTTTTGACTATTTTTTTTCTAGAAAATTGTGAGTTCTGAATTTGAATGCAATCAATGAAATAACCCAGCGCTTATGGGTAATACCATACGAGTCTATTTTTCTGTTTGTAGATAAAAGAGAAAAAAAAGCATATTAGAGATCACATTCAAAACCAAGATATAACTCGCTCATTAAAATAAATGTGTTAAAGTCTTCATAAGTGTATTCTGAATGCAAAAAAAAATCTGGTAGGAAAGGGACAGACAAAAGTACTTGGGGCAAGTCAGCTGTGGAAACTGTGCAGTGCCTGGGGAGAGCTTGGAGAGGATGAAGGATGCTGCACTATGACTGATACTTTATTTGTAATAAGTGGTTGCAGTCTTTTGCCACAAAATCATTGACATCATTATTTAGGCCTGTCTGGTGCAATATTCATTATCAGGGAACATTAGCCTAGCCCCACATCCAGTGTAACAGTGAATAAATAGGATGCAGAATCGTGTCTTTTGGTGGGAGGTTGTAATTTATGGCTTAGGAGTGCGCTGAAAAAATCCCTCGCTGCACGGGAAGTACCAGACCTCGGCAAGAGCTGATTTGTGGCCTTCTCATGGACACTGCAGTTTTGATAAATGCAACATTTTACCATTATTTAAATTCCCGTTAACTTTTATAGAAATACTAGGCGGGTTGGCTCCATGGAAGAAATAGCTTTCTAGCTCATCTCATTCATTTTACTTTGATGTAAATCTTTGATGACATCTTACAGTTTAGGGGAAATCACAAAGAAGCAAAGACATTTATGCATAGCCAGTAGGAATTTGTTGTTTCAGAGCAAGCACGAATATAGGTGTAAAGCTTTCTGAACTGGGTATCTTTCATCTGAAAACTACTAGAAACCTTCAGGAGAAGGACTTTTATTAATTTTCCACTGAAGTTTATGTTTGCATTCAAGTACCAAAAATCTAAATAATTCCAGGATTCTGAGAGAGAATATATGTATTCAAGCGTCTTCATCAAGCATGTAGTTCTGATTAGTTGCATTGTATGGATGAAGATGGTTTATTTTCAACTCTGTATATTTTGCTTTTATGCTAATCCTTTACTTAAAATGATTGATTATTATTTGCTTGTTTTTCAGTGTAAGTGGTCCAGAAAAGGTTTCATCCGAACAAGATGGTGTATTACTGACTGGTATGTTGCATCTTTTAAGTTATTTCTGGTTGTATTTACATTAGGTGTCTTTTTGCTAACAGCTGTTTCAAGTGAAACATTCACACACTTAATAGATTGATTCTGGAACAGACACTTAGCTTTATGAAGTACATATAATGCTCTGAGAGTTGTGGAGACACATGGCAAATGCGATGCTAATATTTACATCTGTGTGCTGTTAGCATGGGATAAGTCTGGTGCAGACACGGTTCTCCTTAAACTCATTCATTAAGGCCCAGTCGAGTCACCGCTGAAGTCAGTGGATGGACCCTGCTTTTAAGGAACGCTTAATTCCCACTATATTGCTTTGACGGAAGATTACTTTCTGTTTGCCGTATTCAGGTCAGGTTTCCCATGTTAAGCCTGGAGCTCAGTCCTCTTCTCCCTGAGGCTGCTCCTTGCCACCTCCGACAGCATGAAGCAGGTCAGAGCTCACTGGTGGCGCTGGTGAAGGGGCCAGGAGCCAGTAGCGTCTCCTCCTCGTGTAGCAGCTGCTCGGGAGCTCTCTGTTGAGCAAGGCTGTCCCAGATGAGCTGAGCCTGGCTGTTGCCCAAGCAGAGTCCCACCTATCAGGTGCCATGAATGTCCAAAGAAAAAAGAGCCATTTTATGCTCTTTAGATTACCCAGAAGACAGACTGGGAATAAAGAGACAGGGGACAACTAGGGGAACATAGAAGTTGAAGATCTTTATGGTGCTACGTGTTAGAGTCCCTTGGGAAGAAGCACTACCAGCCAGCATTGGGAAGAAAGAGCTGTATTTCACAACCGTTTACTATCTTGGGCTTGAAAATTCTGTCTTTAGTAAAAATAGTAGTAGTATTGTGTTGTAGTAGCAGTATATGCATCTGCCTGTGCAAATCAGCGTACTTCAGAGAGCTTGAACATGTTCTTTTTCTCCACCCAGAGATTTCAATTAATCAGAAAAAAAAAAAACTGATCCTGCTGCTATCTGGTCAGATTGTTCCCTCAGCTTATGCTATTGGAGCCTCTTTGCCCCACTGCCGTAGAGCTGTTAAACCCTATTGACACGGTGAGGCCCCAGTTCGTGCTCTGTGCGCCCTCACCAGTGCGGGGACTTCTTCACTGCTGCGCGTCTCCCAGGCCTCCCTGACCCCCCCGGCACGCTGACCACATTTTAGTCCTGGTTGTGATACGCACTGCGTATTCATGCTGTAGTCACAGAATTGTGGGTAAATATTCAATATTTTTCCATTCTTCCTGTTGCCATTTCATATTTCAAATGAAGGTGGCTTTGCAGTCTGGTGGCTCTTCACATGGGCTCCCTTTGGAGTGCCATCCCATGGCCTTGCTTGCTGTGTAAATAAGCACATGCATAACATAAGACTGAGCAAAGGATTTTGTGACTGATAAAAGAACCACAGGTTTTTCATTTTACAGACTTCTTTTTGACAGAGAAGTTGGGCAGGTGGCCATGGGTTAGTTTAGGTTCTTGTTAGTCTTCGCAGGTCTGGACAGAAGTCTGCAGAAATGAGCATTCAGCACGGGTCTGCAGAAGTGAGCATTTAGCACCTGTAATTAGTTACTAATCTGGCCTCTCACATCACGAGAGCTTTCCAGGCTTGGTCTGTCCCTTTCTCTTGGATTTCCTATTTGCAGAAAAAAAAAAAAAAAAAATTGACTTTGATTTTATGCCCTTCCAAGGGAAAAAAAAAAAAAAGAAACAAAAACCCACTATTTTTCACGATTAGGGTTTAAAGGAAACGTGTTCTCGAGGCAGGTGTTGGGAAGGGATGGCTCTTGGCAGGAGCAGTCCATCACCGGGTGTCGTGCCCTGTTCCCGTGCTGCGCGTGGCTGTCGCGGGGGCTGCGCGGGGGCAGCCCTGTCGCACCGTGTCGGAGCATGGGGTCACGTTGCTGTGAGCTGGCTCTGGAGAACGCGAGTGAGTTACTATGGAAAACACAGGGGGCAGAAAATGTACCTGATAGGACAAGGTGCCTAATGTGCCTAATCACGATACAGTGAGTGTTTAATTCTGTGCACATACACATATTTATCTGTGTGTGTATGTAAGCGTGTTTGTATATAAAGTATATATATCATATATATGTGTATGTGTATAAATATATATAGTAGGATATTCAAACCCAGTAGTTTTGACATGATTTATATAGGATATATATCTCAAAGCAAGTTTTCCAGTTTTATTTTCAGTGAGCACAGTTCTTGCAGTTTTTGCAGTGGTGGCTTCCGATCTGCACATTTCTAAATAGCAATACTTCAGTAAAAGTACGTCCAGGAGAACTATTGTTGATATGTCCGTGTAAATCCCTGACGGGAACTACTAACCTTTCTCTTGCCTAGGAGAACGCTATTGTAGCACGTGTTCCATGCCAGAATCAGAGGTCTTCCCCAAAACAATGGAAAAATGACCTAACAAGATCTCAGAGCCTGTCATCTTTTTTTCTCTTTTTTCCTCCTATACTTTTTCCTCTTTTTACCCTCCTGGACACTCTGTAATTGCATTTTTAAGAAAGTATTAAAGAGAATTGCGTATATTTTTTGACTATTTTGAATATAAAGAGTTTTTATTTTTTACCCCCATAGTTCTTGTGTTAATAGGTACAAGTCAGTGCCCTGAATAAATTACTGTCTAAGTACAAATTTAATGTATAGATGATACTAGATAGCCGTCACAGAGTAGAGAATCCATTTGCAGAATATAGATATGGTCCCAGTCTGGAGAGATCACGGTCAGCGATCAAAACTGTGTGAATGCTTCAGAGAAAATGTGTGAATGCTTCCCCCTGAAATTTGGGGAAGTGCAAAGTGTTACACTTCCAAAGGAGAATCCAAAAACACAAATATAATATTGGGAGTAACTGACTCATTGCCCGTGCTGCAGAAATGAATCAAGGGAGCCGAAATTGAATATGGTTCATTATTATCTTACCGAGACGTGTTAATAGATACATCATGTGAAGGACGTGACGGGGGAAGGCACGGTAATTATTCCACCCTGTACTGGCAAGACCTTTGATAGATTGCACACTCCTGTTTTGAGTGCTGAGCAAGATGGGTTGGAGGAAGGACAAGGAGAATTGGAATGAGTTGAAAGAGTTGGGCTTGCTGCCTCTGGGAGAGGAGAGCAGCTTTGGGTATAGCAAAGGAGTTCAGGATATGGATGCTCTCCATCTCTCTCTGGGACAGGAGGAAATCATTTTAATTTGCAGGACAACAGATAAAATGATGAAAGTTTTATTTTAAGGACAGATTGATTGTAAATGGAAGGCCCTTCATTAGCAAGTTGTAGAAACAGGTAGTTTTTAAGCTCAGAGGAATGGGTTACAGATATACTCAGGAGATGAGTTTGTGTGTGGGATCTCTTCCAGTCCCCTTACCGGTTCTTCAGGAATGTATCACAGAATCATAGGTTGGAAGGGACCTCTAGAGATCATCTAGTCCAGCCCCCCTGCACACGCAGGGTCACCTACAGCAGGTGGCTCAGGACTGCGTCCAAGCGGGTTTGGAAGATCTCCAGAGAAGGAGACTCCACAACCTCCCTGGGCAGCCTGTGCCAGGGCTCTGTCACCCTCACTGTTAGGAAATTTTTCGTTAAGTGTCCTGTTCATCCCTGAGGGACAGGAATGGAAATCTCAAGCCATCATCTCCAAATGACCTTTTTCCAGTTATGTACTATTTGCATAGCTTAAAACTTAATATTTCTGTCTTAATAGTTTGTAGGACTTTATTATTACTGTGAGTGCAATTAGCAAGGCTTGCTGTATAAGTGTGTGTGTTTGTTATGTGCTAGCTCCTCGATATCTTCACCATGCATTCATTGCTTCTGACTGCCTTAACCTGCTGTGTCCAAAGCTATTCCCTCACTCTGACATAATTTGGGGAACCTACCAGTGCAGAACTTGGGATTTTTGCTTGATATTGGTATCTGATAAAATCTATCCCCCTGTTTTGTGTGACAGATCCCAAATCCCTACTTTTATGTCCATGCTGACCTCTTAAAGAGGAGGTGTTTGTGCATGGGGCCAGCAGTGCGAAGTCAGTATAGTGAGGAAGTATGTTCAAACACAGAATACGAAAGCCGCCATAGCAGAAATAAATGCTTTTCAATCTGAAACCCTGGGCAACGTGATTTAGTTGTATGGTGGGGCTGTGCTGTGCTTCACCTTGCAGAGGGGCCTGAGCGCTGGACTAATAGGTATTTCGCCAGCTGTACGAATGAAGGGCTTGACATCCGCCAAGGACTCTGGGCTTAAGCCCAAGTGGGTCCATCAGCGATGAACACGCTGAGGCGGAAAAATGATCCCGTGTCTTTCATTGCTTCGGCAGGCATTACCTGCACATGTAGCTTTCTCGCAGTTAAAGGATGTTTGATTTTGGAGCGGAGCTCTCTGCAAAATTCACGTGCATGCCCACCTTTACCCCTGGAGGCATGAGCTGCCTAAAGCTGGTCTATCCACAAAATGCAGCTCCTGGAAAAGGCAAGCTTAACTAAATAGCAATTCTGTGGCAACCAGCACTGGTTAAAGGGGCCCCAGGCAGCAAGGTAAAGGAATCTCAAGTCTGCCTGTGCAGGGGAGCTGGCAGAGGTCCCTCGTCCTAAGAGCCTCCCAGCGCCACCAAGGACAGGTGCTGGTGTCCCTGGTCAGGGAGCTTGAAGCAGGTCTGCAGCGATGAACCCCAGCCTGCCTCAAGATGTCAGGAAGGACTTTTAATAGAGCTGTTCATTTTGCCTTCACCCTTCCCGTAACCTTTTTTATCATGTAAGTGCTGGCTGCCTTTGATCACCTACAACCAATTATTCTCTGTGTTTTTTTGTAAGTAAGAGATTGAAGTGTTTTAAATAGCCTAATTTCTCATAACAGAGGAGTCCTCTAGGATAGACTTACCTCTCTGCTGGTATGTAATTTGTATTTGTTTATCATTTTCCAGAGTTTAAAGTTTTGAAAATGTCTTGACTGGGAAATATCCTGCAATTTAGTCACTCTCAGTGTTCTGGGGACTTGCCAAAAATGTATTTTTTGAAAGATTAACCAAAGTTGTGCCCTTAAAATGAAGTTCCACAACTGTTTTACAGTGCACCACAGGAGTTAATGGAACATGCTACTTTGCACTGCTGGAGGTTCCTCCTTTCCAAAGGGCTGTGTTGTCCATACCACCCCCAGATGTGTTTTGGAGCTGGTGGGAAGCACCCTTCCTTCCACCTCTCCATGCAGGATGCAGGAATTCCTGCACACACAGATAGTGGGTGTCTTCTTGGTGGTGTTTTTTTGGTTTGTTTTATGTCTGTAGGGAAAATGTATTCTAAGCTTTCTGGTTTCATTTTGATTCACTATGTCCCACCACCAGAAGAGCTTAGCAGAAAGACAGTGAGAAGATGTAGCTTCTGAAAATGCAGGCAAGACCTCTAGGAAAGACAAGGCTGCAAGCAGAGCAAGTATAAAATGAGATGTCAGCTTGCACTGCACAGCTGGATGTCTTTCTGATAGCTTCATTACCGTTATTAAGAAGTGTGCTGTCTGTGAGCAGTGCTAAAGCAGAGCTGAGAGAGGCAGTGTCTTGCCCGGCAACACCCGCTCTGCAGAGGTGACACCTGGTATGTGATTAACACAGGTGGGCACAATGATAAAAGCAAACCCTTTCTGTGTGACTGTCTTCTGCCACAACAAAGGTCGGAATGTAACAAGTTGTTTTAGTTACAAGGATGTTGCATAGAATATAGTTGCATACAGGTAAGGCTACAGGTATTATTACTATTAAATATACAGTAGCAACCAAAATCAGCAAACCAAAATCCATAAATTTTTTGTAGAAGCAATATGCATCTTTGTGTGTTTCTCCCAACTGAAAATAGTGAGCAGATAGGCCACCATGATCTTGCATCCTCTGCAGAGGAGTTGCAGTGATAGGGTTTAGCCTTTAATCTCGGAACAATTAGCATATAAACGTAAAACATGAATTTCAGCTCACTCCTTGTATTTGCTTATGAAATTAAAATTGATTACAGAATGGCTGAGGATGACAGGGACCTCTGGAGATGGTCTAGTCCAAGCCCTGCTCCAGCAGGGTCAGCTGCTGCAGGTTACCCAGGACCCCGTTGAGTCAGATTTTGAATATCTCCAAGGATGGAGAGCCCAGGACCAATCTGGACTCTGCTCTTGGGTTCAGTCACCCTTATGTTGAAAAAGTTTCTCCTCATGTTCAGACAGAGCTTCCTGTGTTTCAGTTTGTGTCCATTGCCTCTTGTCCTGTCACTGGGTGTCACTGAGAGGAGTCTGGTCCCACTGCCTTTACACTCTCCCTTCAGACATTTGTACACATTGAGAAGATCCCTCTCAGCCTTCTCTTCTCCAGGCTGAACAACCCCAGCAGCCTCAGCCTCTCCTCATAGCAGAGATGCTCCAGTCGCCTCATCATCTTTGTTGCTCTCTGCTGGACCCTCTCTAGAAGCTCCATGTCCCTCTTGTCCTGGGGAGCCCAGAACTGCACCCAATACTCCAGGTGTGGCCTCCCCAGAGCTGAGCAGAGGGGCAGGATCCCTTCCCTCAACCTCCTGGCAACACTCCTCCTGATGCAGCCAGGATCCCATGGGCCTTCTTGGCCACGAGGGCACCTTGCTGCCTCATGGGTAACTTGTCAACCAGGACTCCCAAATCCCTCTCTGTGGAGCTGCTTTCCAGCAGGTCAACCCCCAGTCTGTGCAGGTGTCTGGGATTATTGCTCCCCATGTCCTTGTTGAACCTCATGAGGTTCCTCTGTGCCCAACTCTCCAACCTGTGCAGGTCCCTCTGAATGGCAGCACAGCCTTATACAAAAGAAAGAAAAAACTCTTTCTGTACACATTCAGTTCTGGTGTTTTAAAACATTTCAGTGAGAGGGTACTGCTTGCTATCTTTGAATTCTGGCTGACAGAAAGCCTTTCATTTTCATATAATGGATATTTCTAAGCAGAAGCCTAGGAGATGTCTCCCTACCTGTGGATCCATTAGTATGAGTTTGATGGTATTCTGTGATAATTTTCTGATGATGATAGCTTTATTTGCACAATATATGTGAGCAAATATTAAGATAATGTAAGAGAGAATATATTAAGTGTTATCATGTTGAATGCTTTGCTAAATGCAAAAAAAAATGTTTTTTTCTTTTATCCTGAGTCATTTTATTATTTTTTTTTCCTTTTTTTGTCATAGTGCCTTTGACTTGGTAAACATTCATCTTTTCCATGATGCTTCCAATTTAATTGCTTGGGAAACAAGCCCATCGGTTTACTCAGGAATACGGCATAAGGCTCTTGGCTATGTACTTGATAGGTATGTATTAGCCTTTCTTAGCCTCTCTCATTCTTCTGTGTTCCTAAACAACTTATGAAAGATGTTCCAAAAGGCACGCTCAAAAATGCAGAGATTTTTGTTCTGTGATCTGAAAATAGTTATGCACAACATTGTGTTCACCAGAGTTGTCCAAGTGGCGCCAATTGTGGAGCTATGTGTGACACTTGTTTTGAGATAAATTGATGAGAAGCAGAACCTCCTTGAAGTCATCAAAACTTGTTGAATAGAAAGCAGGTGTGTCTCTTAAAATGCACTAGCTAATGTCTTTTTGGTCTGCATGGAGTAATAAAAACCCTGAAATTCAAGTATGTTATAATTATAGAATAATATAACAATTCACCTTGGAAGAGACCTCTGGAGGTCTTGTGTCCATCCCCCTGCTCAGACTTCAACAGGTTGCTCAAGGCCACATCCATCCAAGCAGCAAACAGCTCCAAGAACAGCTCATGCCCATGTTTGCTCACCCTCTTTGTGAGCATTTTTCTCTTAAAATCCAACTGGAATTCCCCTCCATGCAGCTCATGTCCATTGCCCCTTGTCTTGCGCTGCTAGGAGCCCAGCTCCGAGCCCTCCACAGCCACCCATTGCACAAAGGCAGCAGTAAAATCCTTCCTTCGTCGTTGCTGCAGACTGAATAAATACACTTCTTCCAGGCTCTCCGTAAGTCATGAGCTGCAGCCCCTGCACGTTAAACTCCATGGTGTTTCACACTCAATCCTGGCTGAGTGCACCCGGGCAACGACGTGGCATTTGTACGCCGCCATCGTTGCTATTAGTATCATCCCGGTCCATGGCAGCGTTACGGGGTTGATTCCTCTGCTGTGTGGCGCGGTACAAAGCTTACCGCATCCAGCAGTCCCCAAACAGCCGCTCTTTGCTGCTGGCCTAAGTAACGGTTGTAAAGTCAGAAAAAAAAGACAGCTTTTCCTGGAACAAGAAAACACTTTTGACTGGGAATATTTGGTAAAGTAAGCATAAAGCGTGTGATTATAATACCTTGAAATGCAAGGATTCAGTATGGCGTATTTCCCTTAAGAGGTGTTGTCTGCTTTTTTTTTGCCTGAGAAACAGACTTTTAGAGTCTCTTTGAAGAAGCCATGAAATACACCCTGAAATACCCCCATACTTGTGATGCGAGATGGTGCTGAAAACAAATTGCTTGGGTTGGAAAAACAGAAATACAGCAGCTTATGCACATTTTTTGCTTCATCCCTTTCACCTGAACACTTGCGTTCTGTGAGCACACTGCATGTTCTGTGGCGTCCTGGGAAGTCTCGTGTCCCCACTCTTGCCCTGGCCGTGGACCTTACTCTGCTCCCTCCGCTTGGTGTCACCACCCGCTCTGCGCCGCCTCCTTTCACCGCTGGGCTTACGTGAGCAGAAAAGGTGCATGTCAACAGAGGCGCTGGAAACTTCTGGTGCTCCAGGGACAGCAAAGCAAGAAGTGGGACACCGGGGTGCCGGCCCTGCGCAGGCATCCTCGTGCCCCCGGCTCTGGCTGCAGCAGACACTTAGGTGCTTTTTGCTTTCTGAATTTTCTCTTAGTTAAAGATGGACAGGTATTTTAGTAAAAGATGCTGCTTTACTCGCTCTGTGTAAGTAAGTGCTTTTCCTGCACACCCCAGCAGAGGGCTAGGAAGGAACTTTTCCAAAACAGGCTTTTTTTTTTTTTTTTAAACTTTTGGGAGTGATACATGCATGAAGAGCCAAAAAAACCCAGTATTTTTCCTCTTATATCCCTTTTAAAAGCTATTCAGAGCACCAGAGAATGCTGTGGCACTAGGAAGCATGGTAAATAGGTTTGTTTTGCAGTGGTTTATAAAAGTCCCCGTCCTTAGTGCACAGAGCTACAGTGGGGTCTGGATCCACTCTTGGTGCAGTTTTAAACAGATCTGTGTGTCCTGTTACATGCAGGAAGGGTCTGCTTGCCTTTTGTTTTCACTTTGCTCTGCTGGTCTCCTCTCCTTTCCTTGTGCTTTGCGTTAGGGAACTTTAGCAAACCTGCGCGAGCCTCCTGCATTATTTATTCCACGCTTGTTTACAGCATGCAGTGTGCTTCATTAGCTAATTTGGGCTCCAGACCTCCCACGATGCCCGGCGAGGGTAAGGTAATAAGACTGTAGTATTAGTGTCAGCTGTGGGTCAGAGATGTCATGATGGTATATCATTAAAATGTGACACTGCCAAAACCTGCCCGACTCCCCTGTGCTCAGCAAAGAAAACCCTCGGTTTTGGGTTGCCCACTGCTGCGGTGCGTTTGCATTCACATGAATCGCGCATTTTGAGCGCGCAGCCAGCCGCAGATCCGGACCTCCGTAGCGAGGCGAGGGGCTGCCACGCACAAAAGGGGACTTCTGTAGGAGCAGTGAATAATGGGAAACCCCTTTCATCGGCGCTGCTAACCTTTTGGCAGCCACCAGCAAACTCTATTGGGACCTGCTGATTGGGGAGGACAATACACTGAAGCTCACTTTGAATGAATGCTGCCACCAACAGTGTCCCCATTCAGCGGGTTTTGGGAACCATCTTTGACCATTGTCTGCCATGGCTCCTCCAGACAGTAGAAAAAGGGAAAGTAAGAGCTGCTATAGGGGGGAAAAGTACCTCTTTTCTTGGCTTTAATCTCTCTTTAAAGCTTCATAGATCTACATTTCCAGCTGAGCTACTGGAACTATGCAGTGTCAGATAAATGTAGGAGAGGGAGGTTTCAAGCTGAGCTTTTAAATCCCCTTATCTGCATGAACTAATAATGCAGATTTAGTGCTGTTAAAAACAGAGGCTGATAAGTCTTTTCCTTTAAAGCCTTTAAACTGCTAAAGAGCATTTAACAGGGATGCAGCTCCAACCCTGCGAACAATGCAGAGAAGGAAAACAGTTTAATGAGCTAAACCCTCACTGAATGAAGCCCAAACACCTTCTCACAGTTGATTTAGGTCACTGCAGGAGTAAGCAAAAGCACCGCTCTGGTCACTCTGCATCTTCATAAACATGCATTAAGTGCCGCCTTTTCATGTGAGAGGAAACACATCACAGTAGTTTGAAGTACAAAATAGCAAAGTGTTTACAAGTGAAGCTCAAAGCAATAAACTCAGCAATTGAATTCATCAGAGAAACTGATTTGCCAAAATTATCATATTGCAAGGTTGTTTTAACGCATGGGCATGAAGCTTCTCAAATTCTCCAAATGACCGGGAAAAAGGTTGGAGGAGCATTAAAAAAAAAAAGAAAAGAAAGGGAAAAAAATGTCAAGCAGGTGATTTAAAGTTACCTTTAGAAGTTTTTTTCTAGAGGATTGTAATAATAATCATAGATATTTGGGGAGCACAAAGGTTTAATCTTATAATGGCATCATGAAGTCATTTAGCTATAATAAAATACAAGAATGAATAATACACTCAGGAAAATGCTTTTCAAGACGGATAGCGATATGTGCAGAGCTGGATTGCTTTTAACATTTGTCATTTAGGAACTGTGAAGAAAATGTGGTATGATGCAGACTCTTTGAAGATTAAGAGAGCTGGAATTACACTGTTTTTAAGTCAATATTTGTTTATACATTTACAAATACATATAAAATGTATACAGATTAAAGTGCTGATGTAATGGCAGTGTTTAACACTAGTGTAAATGCAAAACTAAATTCCTCGATGTCACCTACCTTTTTCCAGATAGATGCCAATACAGTCAAAACTGAACTTGTTTAATAAGTCAGAATATCTGCTTTATATTTTGTAGGACAAAAAATTTCTTACGGGCCCATTTTGGTTAACTCACATGTACACACAACTGTGTTTGCATCCCCCTTGTGTCTTTGCGTTTTCTGAACTTGGAGGGTTTAAGTCACATATGAAATTAGGAAAGGAAACGCAGCTGGCAGTGCTTTGCTGTAATTAATACTTGTGTATATGTCTTATTAATTAATCATAGCAGCACATCAGTCAGGCACGTTAGGTGCTTTTTGGAGAAAAGTGTTTCCTGCAGTTAATACTGCGCCCAGAATAAAGATGACAGGATCGGGTCCTTTAAAAGTATTAGAGGAGTGTCTGCTAGGAACCGGCGTGTGAGATATTAATTAGCCTGATATTGAGGTTCTCAGTGTGCCAACCAGTGAAACTTCCCAAAATTATTTAGAGCATTCAAAACCATGAAATGAATGTTTAAAAAAAAAAAAAAAAAAAAGAAAGAAAGAAAGTGACAGTGCTCTTCTGTTTCCCTATTGAAACATTCCCTGGCCTAGTTCAACAGAAACATTTTTACATTACAACTGTGAAATCTTGGCATAAAGCTCCCCTTTGTACCCTTCATTATTTTCTCACAAATATAGTCCATTGTCACATAGCTGAAGTTAATTTGATCAACATTGGGACATTTAACTTTTATGTCCGGTCAAAGGAGCTGTTTCATGCTCATTTTGGGTATTCAAAAGAAATGATTGCCAGAAAAATAATGTTACTATTAACAATTCAGAGCAATTAGTTTCCCAGGGAGAGGCGATGTGATGCACCGGCTCCACACAACTATTCTTTGTCATTTTATGGATGCTCATCAGTCAACTGTCACATCTTCTCAAAGACCCCTCCAATCTAAATGTTTCTCTTTGGGCTTTTCCCAGAACTAGCAGCTGAATGAGCCAAAGAAAAGCCACTTAGTTTCTAGGCAAAGAAAAACTTCACTCTAAAGATCTGGGTCATTTGAGAGAAATTCTAGGAGTAGCTCACTTTTTTTTCCCCCCCTTTTTGATTTTTTAAAATATTTTTGGCAATATTGATTTTAATGTAAGTGAAAACTCTGCCTGAAATCGTGGATCTTCAGACATTGATGAAATTTGTGTGTGTTCAAACAGGATGCACTCCCAGGGCAAATAAACCTGCTCTCCAAATGTCTCCTAACAAAGGTTTAAAACTCCAGATCACATTCAAAAAGACAGCTTTTCATTAAACACCCCGCAGCTCAGCTCGTTAATTCAGCTGTGCTCCCCCCCCTGCTTAAACTAAGGTTAAGTGCTCTCAAAATTAGCGTGTTTGCATAATATGCTCCTTAAAGAGTAAATCCAGCAAAATTATCTTGTTACTTTTGAGCTGTCAGATGAAGACGAAGACGTATTTTCCTTGCTCCTGGCTCAAGCATTTGCAAGTTTGACTCTGCTTTGAAAAATTTAACTCACATGTCATTCCTGTTAAAACAAACATATTTTTAGTTTACTTTAGTTTGTATTTTTAACAGAATAATAATTGTGTGCTTATGTGTACTGAAATGGAAAATACCCATGCTTATAATTTGAAGGACAATAACTGTATAATGAATGCATGGCTCTCTCATGGTCCCAGTCAGTAATTTGGGCCTCATTCTGTAATTGGGCTTTTTTTATTCTATTAGTAACTGAGCAGGTTCTGGGATGTGCACAGAAGGACAATTACATCAATCCTTTGCAACATTTTTTATTTGTATTATAAATAAGAGGTCTGTTTTTTTATCTCATATCAAAGACAAATCTCTACAAACAAAAGCAAGCTCACAAGAAAGATTAATTGGGGAAGAGGCAAGCAAAAATCCATTTTTTTAAACAACTTGCAGTTGTTTAAAACAACTTGCAGTTGTTTAAAAAAATAAATGCCACTTAAATGAATAGCATGAATTGACTAAGTTACTTTTCACATTGCCTGACGCATGTGGACAGAATTGTGGCTCTTTCGAAGAAAGTGTTTGAAAGAAAAGCTCTGGGGTTTTCTGGAGAGGTTTTTACCCTCACAAGGTCTGCTCCTGACCTGGGGATGCTTTTGGTGGGATGCTGAGCATCTTCCTAGTCTTTGGGAATGATTTTACTTGTTTTTATCCATTTTCCAGTAACAGGTTGGCTGTGGCATTTTTTCTAATCATATTTAACTGATGTTGTAACAGCAGGCTAGACTGCATGCGGTGGTAGGATAACATTCTCAAGGGAATTTGCAAAATTAAGCACAGACAACTGAAGAAAAGGGAGAAGAGCTCTTAAAAAACGAAACCTAAAGTAATAGCTCTGAATAACTTGTTTCCTACTTGATTTTGCTCTGAAAATGCCTTTTTGTAAGAATGTGGCAGAGTGCACCGTAATGAGTTATGTTTCTCTTGTAATTTGTTCCTTAGAGATTTTGGGGCTAGATAATGAGCAATCGTTAGTGCTTAGCTAAAGGTGACACTTGCATCAGCATTTGTTGTGGTTTGTTTCTTTTCAAATGTTATATTGTATGGCCCTATAATCTTCCCAGATAGCTGTGATTCAATTAAAAAGAATCCATATGGGCTGGTGATCAAATTTTTATTCATTTGCAGAGAAATGAAAATAAATCACTACTGTAATTTTATTTACAAGCCACTTAATGCTTGCTGTAAGACACTGCCGCAGCTGACAGGTACCCAATGGAGAAACAGCTGAAGGAGCCTGTTCTGTGGGCATGACATGGACAACCATCCCTTAGTGCTTGCTCCCGTGGGCAGGTGGGGTCAACTGTAGGAGGAGGGTGCTTGTCCCTTAGACCTGTATCCTCTGTCCTGGAAAATACGACAGCTGTATGGAAGCTGCAAGCGTTCTTGCCCACTCACCTGTATAGGTGCTAAAGTACCTTTGATGGACTTTGCAGAGGTCCTGTATGGACTCGCAGGCTGTGACTGGCTGCGGCTACTTCACGTTTCGGAAAGGCTCAGGGTCTGGTTTAACATGCAGCAGGGATGCCACACAGCAATGTTGTCACGCTGTCTCCAGGCCACTAGGATTTTCCTTGTTCGAACATAATATTGGCAGCTTCAGTATTTTGGTGTGCTCTTTTGAAAGACAGCTTCTTTCTTCTTTTTAGCGTTTCAAGTATTTTTGTCTTTTTGCCCATTGTTTCCTCTCTTAGCTAAACAGTCCACTCTGGTCCTGTTTTCCAGGGGACAAAGGCACAAGCTAGCAAGTACGAATGCAAAACTTGTTGCCAGTTAGCTTTTCTTAATGCCAAGCAGCTCATCTGTTGAACCTTCTGTAGGTGACATCTTTCTGTGTCTCTACTGGTTTGCTTTACCCTTTTCTGGAGTGTTCCTGTTTTTAATAGCTTGCCTGAGTGCAGTTGGTTCCTCAGACCAGCCTGGCAGTGGGGTGGCATGGCTAATATCGTGTCACCCGCTCTTGTCCCCTTTGCCATGTTCCACTGCAGGTGGCCTGGGGTGGTAAGGCCTCCAGCATAGATCCAGTGAGAGCTGCCCCAGATCTTTCTGTGGCTCTGCCGCTGCCACCGCTCCCCTTGCTGAGCCACTGAGGACCTACAAAAGTCTTTTTCCGAGCTTTGAGGGGTGAATGGGCCAGCACCCAGCTGCAGTGCATCCCAGTTATTCTGTGGCTTCGTAGTTGCCCTTCTAAAGTGGTTACAGGATTTTGTTTTATCTCACTACATCCCAGCTCTGTAGAAAGATGAGCGAGAGCTGTTGCGTCTCCATCTTCGTGCACGATGAGACATGGTCACTATCTGCAGACTGCTGATGAGCAGGCATTGCCAGCATTTAGCAGTTCCAAAGCTATGCAGAAGCTTTTTAATCTTCTACAATAAAACAGAGAAAGATTCAAAAAGATATGCAATTTCTGCAGTTCCTTCTGGTTTTCTTTTACAGCAGATGAAGAGCTAGAAAATTTCTTTGCAACATAACACCAGTGCAATCATATTGTATTCTTCTGCAGCAAAATGACAAGTACTTACATCATTACACATGGCTGCTGTTTCATTAGGCAAATATCAGTATTGGGTAGGATCATGGTTTTGTCAATATAATGAAAATACCAGTCAGGTGAGGAAAAAGTCACAATTTTCCAGCTCTAAAAATTGATTTTTATTGCTCTTCTTGTAATCCTTTCTTTGGATTAAGTATTTATTATTGATGTGGTCTTTCTTTTAATCTTAATAGCTGCTGACATTATAATTAATTAAAAAATACAACATTTTTGCCCAAATGGCACTATATTGAAATTAAAAGTGAGCATCATATATTAGTTAAGCAGCCCTGGCAAATGTCGGAGCACTAAGATGATTGCCTGAGCTTCTTGACAATTCCCTTCATCTTGCCGTGTGCGGCTTGACCTTTGGAGATATTTTGGTGTTATTAATAGGTTTTAGCTATTATGTCAGAAAGAGCAGAACACAAAAATATGATAAAGTTTATCTTTTTAATGACAGTGTTGCCACATTTGAGGCATGCTAGTGAAAGCACTTCCATCACATCTTTTTAGGCATGCTTAGGCTGTCAACAGCTAACTTTTCTTCAAAATAAATGCTTTCTTTTTTCCTGAAATTTGTCTCTAAACGTATATGAGAGAGTGCAAAACACTGAGCTCCGACCCTCTGAAGAAGGGCAGGAGTGCTCCACAGTGTCTGCAAGGTGCTGCCTTTCAAAGACATCTTCAAAACCTCTGGTGGAGAGTTGAGATTATTTACAGTGGATCTGCACCGAGCTGTCCTCGGGTTGTAAATGTTGGAGCTGATCTCCCAGGCTAAAGCTAAGCAGAGTGAGGGAAGGAAGGACAGAATTAAGAAGCCACATGGCAATGCTGTGTATACTATAAGCCAAAACTTAGTATTTTCAGTGTCTCTATCTTCAGTGTCTTCACGTGGCTGAGGTTGTAGGAGTGGTCTTCATCGCAGTTGTTCCTTGGCTTTCCACCAGAAGTCACTGTAGGAGTTCTTATTCCCTCTGGCACCATGCAACCCGAAGGGGAGAAGGCATTCCTGTCATTCCTGGGCATGCACAGCCCACCAGCTATCCCCACCGCGCAGCGGGATGACCGGGCCATCTCTGCATCTGCCTTTGCCAACATCACTCAAGAGGACATGGGTTGAATGAGCCCTCTGTCAAATGCGAGCTACGAAGCTGTGATAGATGGGGTGATCAGGGACACGAATCAGGTTGCTGGCGCCTATGGGCAGATGGTTTTGGTCCACCTGCAGCATCGGAGCACCTCACAGGCCGTACGAAAAGCTGAAGTCTTCTCCAGGTCAGGCAGATGAGGACGTCAGTGATACCTCTGCTGGGTCCTGACCAGAGCAGAAGCTCTGTCCCTCAGCTCCGCTTGGCTCAACAAACAGTAAACAAGATTAACCGGAGACATGTTGGTCTTCTCCACATGGTTACATTGGATTTTCAGGCTCCTTTCATTAGGCGCTGTCACATGACCTGGAGAGCAGCTCTGCAGAGAGGGACCTGGGCGTCATGGTGGATGACAAGTTGACCATGAGGCAGCAGGGTGCCCTCGTGATCAAGAAGGCCAGTGGGATCCTGGGGTGCATCAGGAAGAGCCTCTCCAGCAGGTCGAGGGAGGGGATCCTGCCCCTCTACTCAGCCCTG
>VZSV01000316.1:241771-291670 GCA_013398735.1 Nothocercus julius
AGGTCCCTTCCAACCTTAAGCATTATATGATTCTATGATTTTCTCTGCAAAGGCAGCTCTTGTGCCTTTAATTCGTTTGCATGAGTGATACACAAAAACATAGATTTTGTGCAAAGATAATTGCTCCCCCCAAATTGGCACAAGCAATAGGGAAGTGCTCGTATCATTGCATATTTAGCTTAGGCACAATTAATTATAAAAATGTGCTTAGTGAGTAAAAATATGGTTTGACCTTTGATTGCCCCTTTCGAGGAACGAGGCAGCCGCCCTCCTCATCCCCTGCTCACCCTTGCTGGCCGCGCTACGGGTGTCTCATTTTGCTGTTGCGTTACTCTTGTGTTTCGCCCCAGGAAGCCCCCAGGGCTGCAGGTGGGGATGGCGCGTGGGCCGTGCGCAGGACAGGCCCGAGGCCACACGGGCCAGCGGGCGGAGGAAGGTGTCCTGCTGCGGCCGCCGCCGGCGCCCCAGACCTCCCACCTCAGCCCATTCAGCTCCAGCTCAGTGTAGCTAATTTTGCCCATTCCCTCAATTCTTTAGGCCCCCTTACAAGCAGAAAAGCCAACTTCCATGCTGAGGGGAAGCTAAGTGCTTTAGGAAATAATCGTGTAAACAGAGCGTTACCTTCTGACCTGGTGCTGATACCTTGGCTCGGGACAAAACCCAGCCAGTTATTGCATTAGACATGGCTATTAGAGGCATAATGCGGCTGATCCCCCTCACAAAGCGCCGGCGCCGCAGCCCGGCCGCGCGCCGCGCCGCCTGTCACGCTGCATCAGGCTCTGCCGCTTCCCCCCAACCCGCGCGCTGCCCTGGGGCACCGCGCGGCCCCGGCCCCTCCGACGTCACTGTGTGGCCGAGGGCCTTTCACAAAGTATCGGTAATCGCAGCCAGGTACCATCGGTGCTTTAAACGCAAAAGTAAGTTATAAAAGGGTTTCCCTGATGTCAGTAATGCTAAAGTCCTCCTTTTAAGGCCCTGTGCTCTGTGTGTAGACCAAACTCAGCAACTTGACTGACATTTGCAGGGATTTGGGGGAGATGAGAGACTGATACCAGCTCTTATTTTCAGTCCCAATATGGCCATGGTACCCAGATCGATGAAGTTGCTCTGCAGAAGTTTCTCTTCCCACACCTCTAGCTGATGCCATCCAAACTTAGGGGTTTGCCCTTACGTATGAATAGCTCAACCTTTCCTGAGCTGCAAGGCCAGACCGCAGTCTCTGCTTTTGCAGCAGAATTTGCTTGATTACCCTTCAGGTTTTCCTGCCCCTATGCCCTTCCCACCACTGCTCAGTGCTAGGCACGCGGTCAGCACAGCAAGCCAAGCTGTGCCACCTCATCCTCGGTGGGTCACAGTGGTTCCCCACAGTTCTCCCAATCCAGCCCCAGGAAACAGGCAGGATTTTTCCAAGGTCATCTTTGCAATCCTTTTGTCTCTCCTTAAAATACAGCAAAGATTGGAAAGCACTGGAGAGCAATCCAAGCAGCCCAAAAGATTTTCAGTGTGGAGTCACCAGTTAAAAATGCAGAATTAGTTTGAAACTGCTGAGATGGTGCGTCTCGACGGGGATGAAGAGCTCAGTTCTCCAGTTCTAGGCTGTACTTAACACCGCTATTAAGGCCTGATTATGCAATTAGGAGTCCTGCATAGCTGGAACTGAGAGAAGGAAATATTGTCTTCTGTGGCCCTTGAATTAACACACTTTGAAGTTTAACAAGGCCATGCAAAAATGCAGACCCCATAAAGGTCACAGCTTACCAAGAGGGCATTGATGGTCCTTGGTTTCCTCTTTCATGTAAAACTCCAGAAGTGAAGTATCTGTAGTTTCCTTCACAGTCATGACATTTTTCCCAAGAGTGGACGGTTTTGTCACTAGCTATTGGAAAAAGCTGTGCAGGGAAGAAGAGCACCCTGAAGCCTTTCTGGATAATCTGATAGACAGCAAATATAAGTTGCAAGAAATAGCGCTTGGTCTTCCCACTAAAAACATTAAATTAACATTGGTGACATGGGATGGCCACTTTCTTTTTATGTGATTCAGATTTATTGCTCCGTCAGCTGATTCATGGCAGCATTTTTAATGGATTATGTGATTCATGGTTAAAGGAAGGGTATCGGTGTAATGGCAAATAGCAAGGTAAAATAAAGCAGGTTCTAAAGATCCTTGCTTCATTTGCAAGCTCTCCTTCTCAGTAAAAAATAAATGGAAATTCTTCCCAATTCTGCATTTACTTGTTCAATTGACCGTTTTTACGTATTTGTGGCTTAAAAGGCAGAAAGAGCAGGAATGGAACTTTTTATTTTGCTTCAGCCCTAACACCTGTATTGTAAATAAAAGTCAGATTTAGAGTAGATTTATATATTTACATATATATATATATATATGTATATATATATATAAGTTGATATATATATGTCCACATACATGCATATATATAAATATGTTCGACCCCATATATATATGTGTGTGTGTGTAATTATTATGTGTGTGTATATATATATATATATATAAAGTTAAGTCATTAAAAGTATATTTTATTGTTGGGTAACTTGTATTCTTTAATAAGGCTACATATTCTTTGCCATGCTGGCTTTGGTAATTTTACTGTACGTTTACATTTCTCCACATTCCTCCTATGTCAGAAGCTGCGTAAATCATCATTCTTGAGAGGTGACTTTTGTACCATTTTAACTCAATCTGGCCTGAGACTCTCTTTCTAAACTATGCAATAAAAGAAACTACATGGGAAGCAGCTGGTTAAAATTGCCAGTTTAAAGATGGTGTTGCTTTGTATCCAAATCACATTTAAATCAGGTAATGTGCAAGTCTATGAAATGACTGATTTTTAATTGATTGATCAGAAGCAGAACTTAATCAAGTGTTTTGTTCATCAGTAGCTATTTGAGCTTTTTCAAGCTAATGTAGTTAAGAGAAATTTTAACTGGCTATTTTTGGAGCAGTCTGTTTATATGAAAAATCCATCTTTGCATAATACAACCACAGATATCATCCTCATGACATCAATTTGCTTTAGGAGGCTGTCTCCGGACCTTGCTGTCATTCCTATAATCTCTCTCGGGTTTTGGCAGTAGCCATCAGCACAGAGCGAAGTGAAAACTAAAGATACGAATTTAGTACTTTAGCTGGCAAAGCAAAATGAGCTTTTTGCATGTGGGGGTTGTGTATCAGATCTTGCAATTACAGCATTAGCAAATTGTGGTCATGTGAATGGTTTAGCTTTTAAACTCTCGTTTTCCTTCAAAGTGCTGCGAGGGCACCAATCAAACAATGTTATGCACAGGTCAGGAGCGGCAGGCTTTCCTGATGCTTGGTAGTGTTTGACAGTAGACAATATTTATTAATAGTACCTGCAATAATTTGTCAGCTGAATGGAAGATATGGAGATTTTCCTACCAGAAGAGGATAACTCTTTGCATCAGAATTTGCTTCCGGTGATCACCAGCATAGGTCCAATGCACATTAATTTCTCAATAGCATCATGTGCCTTATGTAATAGATGGCTGCAGACTGAAACTGCAAGGAGATGTTTTAAGAGGAGAAGCAGTGCCTCACTGTAAATCTAGAGTTCCTCCTTACTTTATAGCTTTGCAATGTCCAAGAAGATGTAATGTAAGCCATTTAAAACAAATGCCTCCTAGCTGGGCAGCGCTGTTGCAGAAGGTCTGCCTGGCTGTGCATTGCTTTATCATCCTTTACCTATCCGTAGGAGCCCCTGCCTCTATCTCAGCTGGGATTTAGGGTATCATAGTACTTACGCAGTTATATATTCCTAGAAGGTGCGCAGTGTATTGCCTTGCATCTGTCCCTTGCTCCTTATTATGCACTTTAGTATACTATTCCACTTTTTGTGTATTTGTTCTGTGTATTTCCTTTCCAGCTGTAATAATCACATTTCAGTTATTTTGTACCCTCATCAGCTACTCGTTATTTAATTAATTAGCTGCAGTAATTCCTGTTTTGAAATTAAGGGTAAACTCAGTGCTTTTCCAAATGCTGAGAGTTCTAGAAGCATGTAAAATTGCATGTTGTTCGGAGCACCAAGGAATTGTTATTAACGATAGTTAGACTAAGAATATAATGACATTTTTTAATAGCACAAGATTTGCAAGATAGGTAGTAATGCTTCATCTCCCTCTTTAGTAGGAAGAGAGCAGGGAGAAGAGAGTCAGTCTCTGCTCCATGTCCAGAAAGCCCAGCTTAGGAGTTGGCTACAGTCTCAACAAACACTTGATTTTCCCAAAAAGTAATTGTCTTTCAGAGAACCAGACCTCCCCAGGGCCAAGGGTAATTGAATGTGTTATTTTACTTGTGCTGGAGATGGAGTTGCCTGAGCAAAGAAGCACAGCCCAAATGCATGGTTAATTTATCAAGAAGATGTTTCCAAAATAAACTGGTACTTTTGATTGTCCCAGTTATTTCCAAGATTGTTCCTAAAAATAAGATGTTTTGGGGAATATACGTAAGTAGTCTTTAAAGTGATATAAGAGATGTGTGCATGTGCATGTCTGCATATATACAAAGCTGAATGACTTTTTTTCCCCCTCCAGAATCATAGATCAGCGGTTTGAGAAAGTTTCATATTTTGTCTTTGGAGATTTCAACTTCAGGCTGGATGCCAAAGCAGTAGTAGAGGTAGGTAGGACTTAGCTTTTTTCAGTTATACTCTCTGCCAAACAGCTTTTATTTCTTAAATATTTTTCCTGTGAAGAAGTTAGAAGTGACTTAACAGACTAATCTTAATATTGCTGTTGAACCTGGGTAACAATACTTTCAGCAGGACCATCCAACAGGTAAGTGAGTATTCCTGTGTTGGAAATCTGCTGAAGCTCTAAAGCAACCCTTGGTAGATGAGGTGGAGAGGATCTCACAGCTTGCTGTCTCCATCCACCCCAGATGGGTGCCTGATGACAGTATCGATGTTTATGCTTTCATTGTAATAAAGCAGCTCATTTTGGTAAGAAAAGAGAGAAATGGTTATCATTTTTCTGCACTAAGGACTAATTTACTGTCCTGGAAGAGTCTCTTCCTACTGCGCTTGTGACTCTCATTGTTTGCTTATAGTTCACAGAGGATCTTGCAGTCTTTTATTCATAAAGCGAGTGCATGTTGGTTCGCATCTGTAATCAGTGAAGAAAAGGAAAAATTGCCTAAATTACTGTGATATAGTTCCATGCTTTAAAAATAAAAACAGCAGGGATTTGCGCAAACCTTTGTGATGTTAGTATTTTGCTGAGGAAGATCTGTATAAAGCCAAAGGGAATAGAGTAAACACTTTCCATCATGAGTTGAGATTGCCTTGACTTTACTGCTAGCATTCTGCTCCAGGTAACGTGGGGTCAGAAATAATATCCAGGGAAGAAAACCAATTTAATCTCTCGGTTTTCCCTCTTTAATTCTCAGTGATGCTGTAGTGTCTCTTTGCTGTCCTTGAGGATGGGCATGTATCTTCCAGACCCAGAGTTTTTCTTTTGTAAATCAAACGGCAAGAAGCAAGCAGCTGGCGTGTCACAGGCTGGACTTCCCTCCTATAGATGCTATAGTGGGTTGCAATGGCCTTACTGAGAACGCTCGTGTTCAAGATCCTATAGCAGCCACGTTGCGGCAGAATTAACTTTTCCACCCCATGTTGGTGCAGAGCACTACAAGTTTTTTTCCAGACTTTCTACCTGCCTAGTAGTTTGTAGAATGGAATCTGCAGAGAATGCTTTCTTTATTACTGATTTCTTTAATTAAGATTGCTACATTTGTGTCAATAACTTTCTAAGTGATTAGCTCTTAATGAAACAATCTCATTAACAGTAAATGGTACATGCTATGTGAATTGTGTGACAGGTAGTAAAAGTACAGGTGCTTGGGGTACTGACAGTGCTTCTCAGCTTTGGAGCGCTCTGCCAACACCAGTTAAGGTTATTGCATGTGAGCATGCAAGGTTAGGTAAAAGCTGTGATTTGAAGATGAATCAAACTCATTTTCCCCGTTTGCCTAGAGAAAGTGTATATATGCACAAGCGGAAAAAGTACTGGAATAATGCATCGTATATAAAATCTGCTCTGTTGCTTTATCTAACAAATAGCATACCACATTAACCAGAAGTTGACCCAGCTACATGGTCATGTAATGAGAATAATTACAACGTTAATTAATGTGATTATAGTTGGTCCAGAAATTTTCACTTTGAATTTACATATGTGCAACTCAAGTCATGTTAAGCACATTTTTATGGTCTTTTGCATTTGATACATTTCATAAATTAGTATTTTAGAAGACCCAGAAGACTGAAGAAATGGTTGTCCCATGCACTCCACCATACAGAGGTGACAGTGCACTGAGTTTGTGTCCGACAGCATCGTAACACCTGGACATTCATAAGTGAATCAATATTAGGTGTGTAGCACTGTGTTTTAGGGATGAAGTCTCTTAGGAGATGGATCATTTTCTAAAGTAAAATTTGGGAGGGTAGTGTTCCTTACAAACTCTAAGAGAAATTATCCCAGACAGGTCCTAATGGTTTGGTTGTGTTAGTGCCTTTCCTCTGAGAAGATCTGATCCCAAATCACTGTATAAACTGTTTAATAAAGGGTACTTTGTGGGTGTGACATTTTGCCAAAGCCCACAGGGAATAAGGTGATTTGACCAAGGACATGTGCTACGGGCACTGGCAGAGCAGGAGGACTACCAAAGTTATTTGCTTCTGCAGTGGTAAGAGCAAATCAAAGTGATGGTCTGTGCCCTTGGGTGGACCTGAGGCTCCAAAATATGTCATTGTCCCTTCTGGCATTTGGAACGTGTGACTATGCACACTGCTGGCTGATATTAAACATCCATTTGACTGTCTGGTGGGATCTGAAATCATAGAAATTTAGAGATTTATCCATTGAGCTGTCATCCTTATATATACTACTGAATTTATATCTGCTTTTCCTGTTGACCTTTTGAATTCTCTCTTGGGGCCAAAAAGTGCTGAAAAACCTTGGATACTGTAAGATGGTACAAGCAATAGATGTGTTGTGGAAACACAGACACTTTCCCAAAGCAAACGCAAAGGCTGAAGTGTATTTATAAAAGATTTCTTAGTCAAGTCATTGAAAGAGAAAAGCTGAGATCAGTTTCAGATGCTGAATCCAGACACTGGAGTGCAGTATGCTAAATCAGATGCCAATTGCCCTTATTAAATCATAATTAATAGACAATAAATCATTAATATATAATTTATTAAGCATTTTGTGGGAACTTTAATCTAAAGTTATATTGATTCCCTTGCTAGGAAAATCTGCTTTACTGTTGTTGGAGTAATCCAGGGAAGATCAATAAAGCAGGTGAAGGCTCCTGGTGACTCTGAGATCCATATGTGCATTAACAAGTGTGTTGTCTGGTGATATAAACATCAAGAAAGAGGTAGGATGTAGGTGGCACAATGAGCCTAGCAAATGCTGAGGAGATTCCATAATTTGATAGTGGATCCGAATTGTGGCTTGAGCCTAACTTGGAGCTTGGCATTATGCTGTGCAGAGAGGCACCTCCAGCCTTAAGCAGAACGAAGCAGGGATGCTCCCTAACGTTTGCTGTAGAGGCTGAGTATTGCTGTGACAACAAGTCTCAGCCCTTCACTGCCTCCCTGCATTAGTGGAGTGCAGGATAAACATCACTTGCTGTTGTGCTACCCCTGATCGGTCGCCAGAGCCACTGGCCTGCTGTTCATTGGTGTCACTGCTCAGATCATGTCATTGAGCACCTAGCTCATTACTCCTTTAATCATGGCTGTCCCAACCTTTTTTCTTTTTTAAGTTTCACTAAATGTTTTGGGGGAGATCCAGCATCGTCATGAGGTGCCCGCTACTTGCAGATGTCTCCCAGCACTTCTCCCCACAGCATGTTGTGGGTATGTTTACAGCATATATAAACCTCTTACATCCGTTTGACTGTGAGTTCTCGTTTTCATCATTTTGTCTGCAGTGATTCTAACATGTGTATTGTCACAGTGTTTAATAGAAACATGAATTTGTGATGTTTCTTGTGTGTTGATGATGATTCTCTTGTAATTTTTCCAGAAGTTTTTCTCTATTTTTTAAAGACATTACCGATAAGTCATTGCAGTCTTAAAGGATATCAGAAATATATTTCAAATTTATAGTGGTTTGTCACTAAGCATGTAATGATGACCGTTTTTCTGCAAAATTATCTTCTAAAACTGAATTAGGAAGAGATTTGATGAGGTTTAACTTTAAAGAAATCTGCAGCAGCAGTGAGGTATAGGTTATAGATTGAAGCTGAAAATTTGGATAGAAGTTTAGGAATGGTTAAGGGCTAGCATTTTATTCTTCAAGATGTGCAATAGGGTATTTGGAGGTTCTGGAATTAAACAAGACTAGATGTCCATCAGCTTAATAATAAAAGTAGGACACTCAGATCTCTATTAAAGGTTCTGGCAGCGGGTGGGGCTTCTTTCAAAGTGAACCATAATCACCACTTGCTTCCAGAAGTAGCATGGTTTTCACCTTTCCCTCAGTAAAAGGTATTATGTTTGAGTAATAGTCAGGGGTGCTATACTGTACACATCCCATAATTTTCATTTGATCACACAGTCTTGGCACAATCTGTTGTTTCATTTTGGAAAAGACTGTTTCAGACGGGCGTGGCATCATATCGTCTCGTGTAGTGTCCTCGTGCCAGCGAGGCCGTGGGAGGCTGTAGAGCACAACCAGCTTCTGCTGCAGTGTGTCCGCCTGCCACGCGTGGGCCTCCTTCCTTGAGGCACCTCTCGCTCTAACAAATAGCTTTGGTTCAAAAAAGATAATCAACTTTTCATTTCTAAGTAGCTGAATTAGATCTTATTCAAATCAGAAGAAATATCTTAAATTGCATTTGTTGCATTATGGAGTCATATTTTTTTGTGCAAAAACTAGAGCCCTTTCAAATCCTAGCCAAGAAATGTCCCATTATTAGTTGTCATCAAAACAATGAATAGCTGGTGAGCCAGCAGCACAGATTTTTGTCATTCTGTCTCTCAGGGGGACACTCAGGCCGTGAGTGGATGTGGGACTCAGTTACTTGTTTTCCTTGCAGACCCTTTCCCTAGGACAGAAATGGGTCACCAGGCAGCACAAGGCTCTTGCTGTCTTCTGGCAGTATTGGTGTTCATACTAACTAGCTGGCTGTCTCAACTAATTTAAATATATAGGGGTGTGTGTTTATATTATGTGTGGTTTTTTTAACTGTCATTGGCAAAAGATACTCTGAGCATATCAGGAAAAGCACCAGTAGGGTTTGCATGTTCCACTTCTCCTTTCCTGTCTAAACCCATAGTATCCATCTTAGTGTTCCTAGGCAGCGATGACGTGCAGATATACATGCAGTTCTAGGATCTCGGCTGCATCCCTTTGCTTCAGGGCCTAGCAGGAGGCTCTTGTTGGTTCTGCTGAGTTCCTCAGGGCAAATTAGACAGCGTAAAGTGGTTCTGGAAGCACTAAAGTATTTTTAAGTCATTTTTGATATCCTTGGAATGTAAGTCTCTTTAATACAATTTATTTTAAGAATGTCTTCAGAAAGCAAACTTGTATGGGTCATATTTCACACAGCTGTGACTCAGTTTTCTTTAGCAAATTCACATGATGATGTGTAGTGTTTTAAGCATTTTATAATTTGCATAGCTACAAATTTAATAGTTATTTCTTTACAAACATGAACTGTTTTAATGATTTGAAATAATCTGGTACTTTGGGGTTTTGAAACCACAAGTTCAGCAGAAAAAGTGGTTTCCATTGGAAAATACGTGAAGTGGGGATAGTGCTATTTGAGTTCTCTAAAACCATTTTAGCATAGTAACATACTTAAACTGTACAGAAACAGTTTAAGGAAACATGAAATAAAACATTAGCTGATCACAAAGGACTTTCCTTGACTTTCTTTATAATTCTTTTATAATAGTTAAAGAGTTATAAAGTTGCTTCTTAAACTACTTGAAAAATAGCATGTTCTTATCCCAGGTTACATTAGTGAGGAGGAAATCCCATGTCCTGATGACTACCGTGATTGGAGTTGTTTGTCCAATCAGTATAATATTTGCATCAGAGATCCCCATAGTGCTATAAATTTAAAATATAACCAAGAGAGAGATCGAAAACTTCTCATGATTTGTCATGTTTGCTTTCACTCCGTTTGCTCCATAAATTCCTTAGGGAAACCATAAAAATTCTCCTTTCTCTCTTTTTACCTAACAAGGGAAATACTTAGGGGATTTGGATCCTGATTTTTCAAGAAAAGAAGCACTCACACCTTGTGCTTAGTAATTCTCAGAAGTTGCCCATCTTTCCTTCCTTATCTCCTGTGGAAGTCACTCTAGATGTCGTCCCCATGCAGACGTTTCTGCTTCCTGCCTGCACCCCCTGTCTTGTTCTTGATATTCTTCTACTCCACCCGCATCCCTCAGCTAGACACCTCCGTTTCCTCCAAAATCTCACCTGGGGACAGGTTCTTGTGGTTTTTTTTCTAGCTTATTTCTGCAGAGCCTGTTTTTGAAATTGACCTCTTGCACCTGTTTCATAGTCTGTTGTGTGACAGCAGAGCAGATGTTGCATATATACATAGCAATAAATACACATTTTTAGGAGGATTGTGCATCTTTTGATGCTGATTTCAGCTTTATTACCCTATATCCATGAGTTGTTGAATACAGTTGGGAGGGTAAAAACAGATACAGTGAAAATTGGCAATAACTGGGAAACCTCTTTCTATAATTACTCTAGGCTCTGGCCATATTTTAAGTCTAATCTTTTGTTTCTTCTTCTGCAAGAGCTGAAGCTGTGTGTTTTATGCATCTTTTTAAAGATCAACAAAAGTGCCATTTCATACTCAATGAAACATTATAGCTATACCCTTACATTGCTCAAAACCTGTCTCACATGCAGAACAGAAAAATCCCGTTTGTGTATTTCTGAGGCAAGACAGGTGTCTTTTGGTGGTTGCTCATTGCAGTAAAGAGAAAAGTCAGGATCACCCTGTGACTTTTATCCTGTGGCAGGGTGGGATGTTGCGGAACACAAATAATACCCCAGGCAGAGCCTTTCCTGCAAAAGCAGTGAGTGAGGGAAAGCTGGACTAAACCTTGGCTCAGCCCAGACCCTCCAAAGCTGCTATGTCCAGTTAAATCTTTAAATAGTTAGGAAGAGCTTCTCGTCGAGTGTGGCACATGGTACAGAAGAGTCCTCAGCATTTGTTCCCTGCATGGGATCCCTTGGCCTGCAAAAGGAGTGTTTCTTTCTTTCCCGTGTTCTTCAGTCACTGTGCTTCCTGGAGGCGGGCAGTTTGTGCTGTCACAGGGCTGTCAGCTCTCTCCAGTTGAGTGGTATTAAACCATCCTTACAAAAGAAAAATGGCATCGCTTTATGCTTGAGGTAAGCCTGCGTTACAGGGTGTAAGTTATTCTTAATAACATACAGCTTAAGATCATGCTTTCATGCCTGCTGGAAATGTGCTTGAGATGCTGGGCTGGTTTTACCTTCTCAAGTGGGTTGTTGTAAATAACTTTGTCTCATAAGGATTTAAACCTCTATTACAAGCTAAACGGACTCTAGGACATGCTGGAAACAAAGTCAGGTGTAAAATGAAAATGTAATAAAGGTTTATTAAATTAAAATGCATAAAACTGCAGGTCTAATAAGGACAGTTTTATTAATGAAGGTAAATCGCAGTAACCCATCTGGGGCACCTGCTAAATGTTCATTATAAATTATTCTCATAGACATCGTGATGAGTTTCATATTGTAGCCAGACTTATAAAAGCATGCAGATTGCTTCCCCAAGGGACTGTATATTTACTTAACAGTGTAGTTAATTGCAATTATTTATTTTCCAGTGACTGTAAATGGCTTCAGCATTAAAGATATATGTGGCTATGAGGAATTATTCAATTACCTGTCTCTCTGCGGGCACTCTGGGCTGTCCTGCGCAGCCGGCAGCAGAGTACTGACACGGTGCAGAGCGGAGCGGCCGCCGCCGCCGTAGGCAGGAGCACCCGCCTCTGCTCGTGGGCTTTTCTGACATCTCCGCTTCCATGCAGCCACTGCTGCACTTATTGGCAAGATTCACTGGAGGTTAATTAAATCCATCTTCAAAACAACGAGGGGCCAATGAGCCATATCCTCGTTGCAATAGTAAATTAAATGATGCAATTGTTCCCAGTTCCACATGGGGAGGGGAGGGCTGCGGGAGGCCACAGGCCCTGGGGGCTCCTTTAGCGCGTGCTGCTAAACCTGCTTTTAATCTGCGGCTGTGGGAGAGGAGGCCGCGGCTGCTGCCGCCTGGCAGGGGGCTCGCGCGGCGGCAGCGGGTGAAGGACGGCGCTGTTAGGACTGAAAGGGACCGTGTTCCCTGCGGGGCTCTGCACTCCTCCCGCTGCAGATGCAGACTGATACGGGGACAGGGCAGACCAGAGGATGCTGCGCTCATCAAATGTGGCACTGCTGGGGCTGTAATTAAAACGTACACAAATTAAATGCAATTACCTTCCGCTTTCTAGTAGGGCTGAGTGTCATTAAACTAATTAGTGCTGCCGCCGGCATGGGGCAGCGCGGCGGCGCTCGCGGGCGTGTGGCCTCCCAGCTGCGGCGGCTCAGCTGCGGCCAGGGCAGCGACGATGGCGCCGGCAGTGCCCGGCACCTCGCGGGACACCAGGACACACCTGCCATCCATAACCTGGCTGACAGTGCTGCCCACTGAGCGCCTCTTGGGGCACCTCCCTGGCACCCAGGGTGCTTGCAGACCCACCAGCTCCCTTTGGGGAGCAGGGCTCCTCAGGATGGGTTCTCTTTCCCATGGCTCCTGGTTCATCCATCCTCATGCGTCCTGAATCCCAGAGTGAGGGGAGAGGCGGAGTGGGCCCAAGGAAGGTCGTGGGGATGGTGCATTTTCTGCCATGGACTTGAGCTGCCTGCTAGCACAAGGAGTGGAGCTCCTGACGCAAGTCCTACAGAGCGCAGCTTAACTCAGGTTGACTCGTGCAGAGGCCAAGACCTGGAGTTCATTCAAATGCACATGGAAAAAATTGTCTTGATGGCAGCCTGTCATTATCAAGATGACAGCGCCAGAGCCCAAGTATTCACTGCAAGCTTTCCAGGTGCAGCCTTCCTGTCCATCTGAAAGGGTTGCAAGTTGATGTCTGCTGGATGACTTGCTAACTAAGAACTAGACCTGAGATTTGTTTGCCAAACCTTTGGACAGTGCCCGAGGTCTCCCATCTGGAGCGCAAGGCATGTTGGGGTCGGAAGCATTCACTGTGCTCTTAGCTGCAGGCACGTGAGCAGTTGGTGGCTGCGTTCAGTCAGGGCAAGGGTGCTCATCATGTTGCAGGGACTGTAGCTAGAAAAAATGTATATGTAGCTATAAGAACATTGATTTTATATTCCTAAAACTGCCATTTTTATAAATGCAGGTGTGATTTGAGCAATTAAATGGAGAATTATAATGCGTGGCCAGACTGTAACAAATATTTACCTAAAACCACCCATGAAAGTATTTCACTGCTTAGATCTAGTATGAAACTCCATGCCCTCAGCTGAGCCAAAATATTATCCAGAGAGATGTCTTCAACATTTTTTTTCTTTAACCAAAAATACGTAATTTCGGAGAAGTTAGATGCACTTGAAAAAAATGCATTCTTTCTAAACTTGTATTTATTGCTTTTGTCCTAAGTGTTGGCATCTATGGATAATTATTTACTAGTATTTGCACCCATTTATGGTATAGAACAGAACAAGCTATTCTCAAGAGTGGGAGAAAAGTGCAAGTGAAAAGTGCAACAAGATCAACAGTTTGTGAAACAAAGATAGTATTAGGATTTGGGCACACCATTAGTTTTAGGGGGAAGAAGTATTAATAGCATAGTGGGAACAAGTAAGATTAGAATGGCACTTCTTTACCTCTGAATAGTGATAAATGGAGTAGTGCTTATGGAGAAGGGACAAATTGCAGCACTGCGCATGTGTAAAGCTGCTTAATGGTAGGACATTTGTATGAGGCATGCAGCAAGTACCTTTCTGCAAAGACACCACTTTCCTGGTGCCTTAAATAACTCAGTGTGTGATCCTGAGCTTGATCACTTGTTTCCCCTGCAGCTGGGATGCTTTGTCTGAACTGCTGGGCAGTGGCAGGTCAAAACCTTCTTAACGTTTCATAGGGGCCATTTCTTTATAAGGCTGGCACGCTTGCTGCGCCAAGGAGAGCTGCTGCCTCCCTGTCCCAGGGCTCGAGTGACTGCAGCAGCCCCCTCGGGAGCAGCTGCCCCCGCGGATGGGGCATTGCTCCGGATCGTCGTCGCGCCGCAGCTTTGCGGCCTCGCTGCGGCCTGGAAGCCGCGTGGCTTTGTGGCGCGCAACGGGAAGCTCGGAGCTCGCCTTCCGCTTTCGCAGCGCCCAGGAAGAGCTTTGTGTCAAAAAGGTGCTTATTGGTGGCGCCATTCAGTGCATCGGGCACTGCTGCTTTAGCCATGGCTAATGCCCCCCGTCAGAACTAGAGAGCGCATTACAAAAAGATACTGCTTTTATCTGCACGTGGAGCATCTCAATGCCTTTACTCTTGAGCTCACCACAAGCGTTACTTGATGCGTTCTCACTTTACCATTCAAGTTGCCTTAAATAAAAGAAAATATTAGTAATGCTTTACGGGAACACACTTAAAGGCTTGAGAAAAGAGTAAATAAAATATTTAGTCTGTAGTCAAAGAAATCCTCTAGTTTGGGTTTAAAAAAAAAATGCTTATCAGAACAAAATCTCTTCCCGGACTAAATTTTTTTAACTGTGCTTAGTGATTGAGCCACATTCCACTAACTCAGCAGAGAAATTCCCACTAACCTCAGTAGACACTGTAGCCCTCATTCCCCTGCCTGTCTGTGCTATCTATCTCCTTTCTTTAATGCATTTTTGTTTTTGAACATGTAATTACCACTCTATAAATCCAGTTTGGGTTCTATCCCACTTAGACTTGCGTGAGAATTACAAAATACACATTTTAAATCAGGCATTTCCACAGTTACATATTTACTTGTCAGAAAGTTATGAAATTACCCCTTGCAGAGGAGAATATGGGTTTTCCTGGACATGGTTCTTCATGAGATCTGTGCTGTGAAGTGGTTAAAGGTCGAGGTGAAGGTATTGAGTGCACTGTGTGATCACGTTGTGCCAGCTTCACAGATGTGGCCGGTATGGTCTTTTCCCTTGAAGGCAGTCAACATGTAGTAAATTGCTTTACTTCGAACTTCATCACTCTGAGGCTTAGGAGAGGACGTGCGTAGTGTTATGGGTGGAAGGGTGGAGTGGTGGTAGGACCTTCCTCCTGCTTCCCAATCATCCTGCCTAAAGTAGGAGAGACCACCAAGAAAACACGTGCTGTGCATCTCCTCACCAGCACCACCTTGCTTTGACCACGCCGCGCCAGAGAGGTTCCCTGTCTCCTAAATCTGCAGTCTGACTGCAGCAGCCCAGTTAGCTCCTCTTGCACAAAGCCCTACAGATTGGCTTCCTTGGTGAAGAATGGGAACGGAGGGGACTTGAGTTCCTGGTGGCGACTGACACATCATCTCTTGAGAAAATTTTAGTATCTGGTCTCTTGGCTGTTCAAAATCTAATCCTGTGTTTTTGCATTGCTTCTTCCATAAGAGCTCCGATAGGATATGATTTAGAACTGTTATAAACTTTCCTGCAGCTCAATAATATTGAGCTGCATAACAATTTAATATGTAAAGCTATTAATGGGTTAAAATGCGTTTTATGAAAAGAGATTATAGGATCTTTATCACATGTTGTTTATCTGATCAACAGTTAACAATTTAAGACAGTATTATTCTAGTAAAAAGAAGATTTGTTTCAGATACTGACATAAACATCTCCTCATAATAGTGGCTTTTCATTTAGTGCATTGCAATGTACCATAAGCTTAAAGGCACAACAGCTTCTTTGTGTGTCTCAATAATGCTTGTCCAGAGTGATGTCAGTCAATTTTTGACCTATACAGTCTGATGTTATTCTCAACAATCATATAATAGATTTTTTTTTCCCCTTTAAAGAGTAAAGAGTATGCCAATAAAATCCTTGAAGGTTTTTGTGTTCATTTTTGGTGTCTTCCTCTGGAGCCACAGAGTGAAGTAGCTAAGTTAGACACAAATGGGGAGTCACTGGGACCTTTCTTCTGACTTCTGCTGGCTTTTGTTTTTGCTTTTGCTGGGCGTTTTATGCACACCGTTAGCTGACAAGGCGGCCGCCTCTCCGTTGCTGACCACAAGCCTCTTGCCTGCCTCTCAGATCACCAAGGGCCCAGAGCGGCCAGCAAGAGATGGCGACTGCATTAGGTCTGTATGGGAATCAGTCTGTGTTTGCACCATGCGATTTCTAGATTACCTATACTGAGATAGCTCTAGCGTTTCCCTGAAGATTAAAAAGTATTATCATTGATATATTGATATATTTTTGCCTGAATGCAGTGTAGCTGCATGGTGCTGTCGTTGAATAGGGCAGGTGGCATCATACATCTCCACGTTTATTAAGCTTAGTGTAAAGTCAGCTCTGTGGTCAACTCCTAAGAGTGACAACAGCTGAACTGAAGCAAACCGGAGGTCCAGATGCACATGACATTTGAGCTGAAGGCCGCCAAAGTGGGATGGAAAATTGTTTTCCTTTTCTGTCTACCACTTGTTTTACGTTATATAAAATGCATTCCAGATCATAATTGCTAGTTGGGTGTTTTGTATTGATTTAATGCAATAAGCATCTTCACCTCTACCTTTTGCATACACTTGCCTTAAAATATATGCATTATGAAGACACTGATTCAAAGCCTGTAGGAAATCAATACCAACACCAGATTCTCTTCTTCAAATATTGACAGCAGAGTAACTCTAAGAAACAATGAAAAACAATAAAAGCAGGAATAGACAAAATTAAGGCCATAATTCTGCTGTAGCTGGGCTCTGCAGAAGCTGCAGGAAGTTGTCTGGTGTCACACAGGTAGCCCAAGCCCACCCCAGCTGTCAGCACTTCTGTTTGAAAAAGCCTTCACCACTGAAACAAAATGAGATCTGTATGTTTTCTATGCAGATTTTCAATCATCAGCTCGCAGAGCAGATTTTTTCTACCGTGAGTGTGCACTGGGAAGATAGACAAGGGTGCATGAGGACCATCGCTATTGACTTTGAGCGTTCCTAACTTTGGTAGTTTCTCCAGAACTGAAAAAAGAATTGTGTTGAAACCTGCAATGTTGCGGTATTCAAGCTGAGCAACCCTGTGTGCTGCGTCCGTATGGTTCTGTAATGGTAATTTTAAAATCCCTTAGAGCCAAGAGGTGAATTTTCTGCATGGTGAGGATATTCCAAGAAGCCAAGGGACAACTCTCAGGACGAAGAACATGTTATGGCTAGTGCAGGATGTGCTGCTTTCTGCACTGATACGGCTCTGAAATCAAGTCTCATGGGTAGTTCAGTACTGTGTAGTAAATTATTAACATGAATCCAGGAAAAATAGCTTTTCAGAAACATGTTAAACTCTGACCTATTTTGATTTTTCTCACTCCGAAATAGTTTAGCGTCGTTGAAAAATCTAAATAATGAATTTAAGTGTTCTGTGTGTAAACAGGAGAATTCCTTTCCACTGGGTGTTAAGGGCATGTCAAACACAACACTTACAAGTATTACCTCACTTGTAAATGGCATTGAATAAGCCAGCAAGAGCTATTTTTCACCGCTGTATTTTGTTTGTGCAATTTTAGCAGGTGCTGAATTTCATTCCCATGCTGTAGCTGTGCTCATTGCTCGATGCTTCTAGAGATTTACAGCAGAATCGATATCTTACCATCTCTAACCTGTTTTCCATTTCAGAAGTAGGACAAACAATTATGCCTGGTTTTGCATATATATTGTAAAGCTGAAAATGATGATTCAGAAATAGCCAAAGGGTTTTATGTGTATTTATGCTCTGTCCTTGGAAGGCAGCAGTAGCGTATGCTCATTGCATGAAGAGTGTGAAGCAGCTCTAGGTATTTTGGGGAACGGTCTCTGAATCGGGATGATGCTGATGATAGGTTTCTGAAGAAATTTCTACAAATTTCTGTGCCGGTAAAGGTGCCACTACTTTACTTCTCCACATTTAAGCTTTGTTGATGCTAATCATTCTGAGCTAAATCTGCATCTGACCACAAATAGCTGGTGAATCGTTTATTTTAGTTATTCACTATGTTTTTGATGGAGACAAGCAGTAGGTAAAAATTTATGCAAATATGCAGAGTTCAAGTGGGGGCTATCCTAAACAGGACTTAAGCTATGCACCCTCCTTTGTGCCAAATTTTCTAGGGTTTTTTCTTTTCCTGTAATGAATACATGTATTTTGTGCATTGGAGCATGGCACGAACCCTTTTGGATGGCAGACTCTCCAAGAAAGAGGAAGAGAGTTTTAATCACAAAAGCAGAAACTGCAGCGGGAGAAGTGATCCTGCACTTTGTTCCGTTTGTAAATGGTGCGTACGGGCTTTTGTGAGCGCGTCCCGGCGCCCGAGTCTCCATAGCGCCTGCCGCGTAGATCCTTTACGCGGCCCTTTTGGAGCCTGAAACAGCGCGCTTGAAAAGAGAAGGAGCTTGGGCTCAGTTTGTTCCAACAGCTCGTCTGAGATGTTTCCAATCAGGATTCCTTCAGCGTACTCCTTTTTTTTGTCAAGGTTTAAGCAGCTTTTAAAATAATGGTATTAGCTCATACTTCAGGGCTTCACTGAACGTTCCCATAAGCAGTGGTTATTAGTTACAAGAAACTAAAAGTATATATATTGTACACCCTTGTGGTGGTTACAGCAGACGTGTGAACTAAATGGAGACTGGAGCAATTTGTACATTTCAAAACGCACCATGGAGTTCATTGAGAAAAGAAAAATGCACCATTGAAATGCCTAGTGCCAGGGTGGTTTTCTTCACTGAGATTTATCCTTGAAAGCCATATTGCTTTCCCTTTGCCTTTATTTAAAACTCCTCAATACATTGTTTTTAAGGCCCATTTCTTTTACAAGCTCTTCCTTTCAGCTTGCTCAGGAGTCAGGTCCCAGGAACATCTGTTTGTGCCCACAGTCGGTCGGGCCCTGGATGGTGTCCTGCCTCCGGCGGCCTTTTGTTCCCAGCCGCTTTTGTTTCCGATTTCATGCTATCAGAGGGGCTGCATGTTTTCCTGTGTGAAGTTGTCAGAGAGATAAAAGCATGGGAGCAGGGTCACATTTAGAGGGATGGGCATGAAAAATTGGTAAAATGTATCTTGGAGCCCACCCACAAGACTGGTGCTTGAAGAAATTTAGAAATAGAATGTAGAATGGTAATTCTTGACGTGTGCAAATTCTCAAGGGGCAAAAGTAGTGATGAGAGAAGGTTTGAACTGGAGGGAGTCTCTTTGGCAGATTTGTGCTTAGTTGACTTTCCCTCTTGGGTAACTTGAGGCTCTTCAGTTGGTCTTGGGAGGAAAATAGCATCGTCCTCACTGTGGTGCCTGCCTGCATCTTTTCAGCTGGAGAATGTAATGCTGGAAGATTTAAAGCGTTTTGGCCCTTCAGTCATTCTGACACACCAGGGAAATCCAGAACCACAAATGTGGTACCGACCGCCCAAGAGTACAATGAGAAGGATGGCGGTAACGATGGGAGAAGAGAAGCACAGCAGCTTAATTAGCTTAATGGAATATATTTTCAGGGGAGAGAGCAAGATCCCCTGCTTGTAACTGCAGTTATGGTTCACCATGCTGATGATATAATTAGCAAAAACACGTTTATCTTTCTGTCTCATGTGAATTCCAGAAGTGTCACCCTGCTTTAAAGGGATTTGAAATTAATTCGTTAGTGGCAAGTGAGAAGAGCATCTGCAGTCACAAATGCATCTGATTTGCACAGCGTTTATGGAATAGAACATTCTCAAAACTGTGATTTAACATCACAGTATGAGCCTACGTTTGTGTCTCTGAAAGGACTAAAAACCCAGTGAAAAGTTCTCTCTATCCTTGTGTGGTATCAGTGTACTTGTGTCGTATCAGACAACTTATGACCTTTACTCTTTTCATAGCAATTTAGTATTCACAGTAGTTTAGGTATTCACTAGAAGCAAAATGAAAAAAAAAAAAGTTTTAAAAGTACTGCTTTATATCAGTGATTTAATAAGATAGTAGCTCTCATTTTAATTCCCCACAATGAGGAACCTCACGGGAATGTATTTTTCTCTAAAGCTTCTTTTCAAAGATCAGGTAAATTATTTTCCTTACATACAGAAATGATTTGCAATTTAATACAAGAAACTAAATATATGATTTAATTTCCATTGCACTAATCAAGATTTTTGGCTGCGGAAATTCAGAGTGGAACATCGATACGCAGATTCTTTGCAATTTTTTAGTATGGCAAAAAAGAATTACTAAGAATATTTTGGAAGTAATTTGCTGACTTTTTATCCTTTGCATCAATTTTAGAGATGTTTGCAAATGGAAATCAGTAATGCAACAGACGAGAAAGTGCTGCCGAGTGTTTAGTGGTTCCCTAGGTGAGCTGGAAGGAGGGGCGAGCGGGTGATGCTTTTTGATGCGAATGCCGTCTATCAGCCCTGGTGTTCTGAGCAAGCAGCTGTCCTCGGGATGGCAGCGGCGTTGCTGGGGCCGGCGGCAGGAGCCAAGCATCACGCGAGCACCGTTTCCCTCCCCGGGGAAGCGCTCTGCGCTTGCTGATCCGCTGGCGAGCGGACTTTCATGTGTCATACAGTGTTTTGGAGACGAATCTTGACCTCTGGTGTGAATGTTCACTTGCTTCAGGACTTCTTTTTCTGCTGGTAACTGCCCTGTCCGGTCTTCAAAACCACAGGATTTCTTGGCCAGCAGTTTCCTTGTTGTACCTGCCTGAGTCTGGATGGGTGAAGAATTTGCTCTGCTTTGCCTCAGAATGAAGGGGAATAAAGGCTGGAGTAAAAATTAAAACACATCCTAAAATCCATTGCAACACCTCCCCTTTTATCCAGCTAGAAGTATGTGGGAAAGGCCTCTCCAGAGGAAATAAAGAAGAAGTTATTACAGCTTTCACTTTTTTTTTTTTTTTTTTTTTTTTTTTTTTCAGAAAAAGCTCTCTGTATGTTAAACAGCCTTGCAGACATCTGGTGCGATTGGTTTTAATCTGCTGGCTAAAACGTGGGGATTAGGGCCGGCCTCGCTGCGGCAGCAGCCGGCGGGCAGGAGCCGCCCAGACAAAGGCGCCGCTTGTGTGCCGGGCGCCATGTGCTGCCTTGGCCTCTTGGCGCGCACAATGCGGCATCTGCCCGCAGCGCCGCGGGCCGCGCTCCGGCCGTGCTCCGGCCGCGCCACGCTCCACCACGACAGGTCGCGAGGCCAAAGCCATGAATTTTGATGCGCCCCTTGGCTTGTGTGTCCGCTCGGTCCCGCGCGCCGCTCCGCCTCTGAAGGCGCTGCCGAGGAGGGGGAGGCCCGTGCGAAGCGGCCCCGCACTGCACCCTGTGCCTCGCGTCCTGCGGCCCCGCTGAGAGCCGCTCCAGCTGCGCTTCAGGCATCCTGCTGAGGACTCAGAAATCCTGCTTTCCGCTCGCGCCTGTCCCCACGCGTGCTCCCTGACTGTCCCGGCAGGACAATGTCCTGCTGACGTCCTGTCAGACATTGGTGGACACCCGGTGTCCTCCTCCCGCGCACTGACCCTGCCGCAGGAGCCAGGATCGGCATTCCCAGTCAAGCTAAATCCCACAGATCCCAGCAGCTGCTCAGACCGTGTTGGTGCCGAGGCTGGTCAGCAGCCGAGCTCGGGACCCCCGTGGCGGAGGGGACTGCGGGTGTGGGCAAAGTGCACAAGCCTGCAGTTGTTATCCGGCGGCCGCCACGCCACATAAGGAGGAGCCAGGATTTGTGGAATCAGTGGGGAGACAGCAAGGAGCCTGCTCTCCGCCGTGGCCACCCTATTCCCTGCTCTCCGCCGTGGCCACCCTATTCCCTGCTCTCCGCTGTGGCTGTTTTGGAGGATGTCTGTCCTTTTGTTCGTACAGTCTGTATATCACACATATCCTGGAGAACACAGCCAACCTTGGCTCCATGCTTTGAACAGTGTTTTACAAAGATGCTTTTCATTTCTCTGGTCCAAATATTGGTGTGACTTTCTCTAATAATGCCCCTGTACTCCACTTCCTCAGAGAGAAGGAAATCCTGCTTTCTCTTGGCAATGAGGGCAACGAAAGATACTTCGCAAAAGCAGAGTTCCCAAAGCTGTGAAGTTCAGAAAATTGTCTCGTCTTTTACGTGGGCAGCAGCATGCTTCAAAATTCAGTATGCGATAGTGGATGGTTTCACTAGCTCCCTGCACCCCATTCCCCCCAACACTGCATATTTTTAACAGGCAAGAAAAGTGGTAAAGAAAAGAATGTTTTAGTGACACGCATGATAAAATGTTGTCTTCTAGGGAAGAATGGAAAAAAAATTGTCAACTACAGTCAAAAGAAAAATAAATATTTAGAGTATGCAAAATAACCATACTAATACACTTTGTCAAGCAATATGGGTGGATATAAATTCTAAAGCTTTTGTAATGTGAAAAATAAAGCACTTTCTGTTCACAATATATATCCAAAGCAGTTCACAATATATATCCAAAGCAGTTCACATAATTTTTCTGCAGGTAAGGATTCTTCATTGTGCTTGAAGTGTTCCTGCCTGTGCCAGTGGGTTTGGAAAATGTCCTACCTTCTGTTCATATGTTGACAGAATTAGCTCCATTTTTAAGATGTTACTTGCATCTGACATTGCTTTAGATTTGTAAAATTAGAAATGCTTGGGATAGTGGTTGTAGAAATTTGTAACTGGATTAAGATATCCTTTTGAGTAGCAGCGTGAAATTCAGATAGACATGTGGACATTTTTAAACTCCAACAATTATATTATAAATGCACTAAAAAGTTAAGTAAGTGAGCGAAGTATATGTATAACATAAAATTACCAGCATATCTGTGAAAGATTTCTCCATGCTCTTGCTCTAACTTCACTAATGATATATATCTTAACATGGCCAAGTTTAGTTTGTTGATACTTGGTTCTCGTCTTTCTCACATCATCAAGTTCATGCCTAGTTAAGAGAATAATAATAGTTGTTTATCACATTGAATAGCTGCACTTAAAACATACTCAGGACAGATCCATACTGGCTGACAAGATTTTGGGAGTGTCTTTTTCCAAAGAGGTGCAAGGACAAGATGTTCTTTCATTCAAACATCGTTGGTCAGCTTCTAAGTTTTCTTTTCTTGGTGATTTTGAGAATTGTGTGAATGTTGCCAATTCTTTCTTTCTGCAGTATCGAGGGAGGTTGATGGTAGGTCACTCCTGCTTGAGGCTTCCCTTTCTTAATGCAGCGAAGGCAGATGTGCCAGAGACTTGCACTAGATTGTTAAGTGAGCAGATGTGATGTCACCTCCAATGCTAGAAACAATGACATAGTGGAAATTGAAGAAACAGTATTAGTTAAATGTTGCCGGTACTTTCGAAAGGAAAAGAGATGAGAGTCTTCTGATTCATGTCTTGAAAATACGGCATTTAAGACTCGAGTCCTTTGCAATCATTGGTTCCAATGATTAACTCAGTTTCACTTCCATATTTCTCTCTATGGAGTATGATCACTTTGCGATTAGGAATAGCCAGTATCTGTCCAATAGCATTTAAATCCTATGCAGATTTGCTGCTTAACACTTCATGTTCTAAAATTAAGTTCCAACTTCCATTTCTTAGCACAAATACAAGAAAAATCAAGCACAAAAAGACCACTGAGCTAGCGTGCACGTCATATATTGCATATATGATGCCTGCTTGTGTAAGGCAACCTTTGGGAGGCAGAGAGTTCGTGCTTCAGAGGCTATGACCTGATCTGGAACCATTGATTTTTCAGTACCATAGATTTTGTAGAAAACTCTGTATTAATTTGAAGGACAGACCCCAGAATGTGTAGGAATCACCAAAGAATTTTGTTAGATGTTGCCTTAAGGTTTTTTGTGGTGTTGCTCCAATGTTTCATTGTTTATGGTTGTAAGAAACCATCAATATGGAAGCAGCAGAAACAGCAGCACCCTCAGCCTGAGCAAAGGCAAGTGCCGCCCTCAAAGCAAAGGCAGTCGCAAGGCAGACAGGAGCAGGTGGGATTCCCAGGTCATTTTGCTGTTAAAATAAAAAGAAATTTAAAGAATATATGTATTTAAAAAAAGATTTCTGTAGGAACAGTGGGATTGCTGCAGCTCCATAGTTAAAGACAAGAATATCATTGCCTTCAAGAATTGCCCCCAGGACCCTGCTGTCCTCTAGGAATGATGCGAAATGACAAGGAAGAGAGAGATTTTTGTAGCAGAAGGTTTCAGATCTTCAGGTGCTGCCGAATTTATCCAGATCTCCAGGACTGAAGTCCTGAACATGGTGTTTGAAAATAATTGTTTGTGTCCATGAGTCAATTTAAGCTGTAAAAGAGCAGGGGGGTGTTGGAGGTGGAATTTTACCTGAGAGCTTCAGTCACCCAGTTTACTTAGTGCAACATTGAAGACTAATGGAAATGGTTTTGCATGGCCTACTGTAATATTTCACTCACATTCCTATGCATGATCTAAGGTTTTGGACATGAAAATTCACCTAATGATGAACTTGAGGCTGCTGACTGGAAGTTGAGCCCAGAGAACTGCAAGTTGTTCCTAAAAGGGATTATTTAGTTTATTGGCACAGGAAACCTTTGGAAGGATGAAGGCAGGAGCTCTATGTTGAGCTTTTTTGTCACAGTCAGTTCCCAGAGAGATACTTTAAAGCTGAAATATCCCTACCTTTAGGGATATTTCCCTAAATATCCCTAATTGTCCTCCTTGGAGACAAGAGAACTTCTATAGGTCTAGAGCAGCTTCTGGGCCAGGCTTTCACAGGTGATAAAAGTGGTGCTGCTGCAAACTGCCTGTGAAGGTAGAAGTGGATGCGAGCAGCAGTATAGTGTAATTTGCATTGATTTGCCATTGAAAGGGGCGCTCTATGAATCCTGCACAAACTGTACTGAGAGGCAGAAGAGAGCAGTGCAGGAGCTTCACGCTGCAGCCCGCCTGGGCCGTGCGTGGCGCCGGCTCCCACTGAACCTGCCGCACACAGAGGAGTCAAAGAGTGAACCTGCCATTTAGATACTCAGACATTAAACTCATTGCTTGCTTGGGTTTTTTTCATATCTATTTTGTGCTCAACTACTGTTTCACTGCTGAGTGGAGTTCCTGCTCAGGAATCTTTATTAGTGTGAAGAACATAGTAACTTCTCTGAGGCAGCATTGCTTTTCCATTTACTTAAGCACAGGTTAAGATACACCCTAAATGAAGATTTTTTTTTTCTTTTTTTAGAAAGAACAGTTTGTGCTCTCAGGTGGGTTTTATTGCCTTGCACTGGGAATTAAGCTCTGTACTTGCCCTGTTTACAACAATTGTAAAAAGTTAGCTAAAGCAAGTCTCCATTCTAATGGCAGATGCAAAAGTATTTTAAAAAAGCACTAGAAACTTTAATTATCCTGTAGCTATATGCATATACTTTATTGACTCACAAAGTTACATTTTGCTCTGGCTTTTGGACTTGTGAATTTGATTTTTCTTACATGATGGGATTTTGCAAATTTACTGTTAGTATATTCTCAATAACCAGAAAATCACATCAACACTTTGGAGATGAGGAGCAGCCTGAATAAAACGGATACTCCTGTTATTCCCCAAGTGGCAAATCTTTTACTTCTCTGATTGTTTCAAATACAGTTTGCATCCAGATAATAACAAAAAAAGCATTTGGCTTTGCTAACTTAGTGTCAGATTGATTTGGGGGTTTTGAGCAGCATTTCAGAAGTATCTCACTTTCATAATTGGATGATACATGTCTTTCTCATCCTGCCAGAATCCACAGAATATGTAACTGGATTATCTTAAATTTATCTTATTTGGTTGCTCGTGTCTTCAAGGCCTTATGGTTTCAGTTGGTGCATCTTAGCACACAGCATCTGCACTTTTCTCCTGGCTGCTTTTAACAGGAAACACATATGTTTTAATCTGTGTGGCTTACTGAAATTTGCAATTGCAGCTATTGCTAAAACTTTTCTCCCTATGAAGGAGGAACTGATGTATTCTGCATTTCTATTGGTAGGAGAATTCAAAGTAAGAACAAGTCATAAGATCATTCAAATTACTGAGGAAAGTAACGAACCTTTTTAGATTCAGTAGGCAGAGGCAGTAGGAAAGCTCTACGTGCTTGGATGCAGCTTTTTTCAACAACAACAAAAAAAATGTTGAAATAGCTGCAAGCGCAGAAACTCGACTCACACATGTGGAGGTAAGCTCAGGTTCCTAAAGGGTGCACAGAGAGCAGGATGGCAAAACCAGTGAAAAATCCACCATGGTTTTCAACAGAGAAATTCTATTAACAGGAAACAATAGTGCAATTATAATGCATATATGTAATGAATGGCTATTGTGCTTTAATGTATGTAAGCATTCCTTTTCTGTGTAAATAGCAGAGATATAGTGTAAATTGTGTTAATGTGTTGTGTATATACAGAAGAGTTTTGAAGGCTGCATTAATGCTGCAAATGAAATGTTTTTCCAGAGGACCGTGGATTTAGAGGCAGTTTGAGGTTTGGCACTTGTCAATATCAGAAACTTTCACTCCTGACTTTGCACCTCAGTAGGTGTTTATCAGGCTTCCAGGTGGTTATTGGGCAAGCTGCAGCTATGTTTTACAGCCCAGCAGAAATTGTTGTAAAGGATCCTTGTGGACACACAGTGAGCGTGGCCTGTGCAAGGCCGGGAATGAGGGACGCTGCATTTCCCGGAGAGGCCGAGCACCGCGCGCCCACCTCCAGATAGAGCTCTCCTGCAGACCCCAGCAAAGCTCTACTTGCCAAGAAACGGATAAAAGGGAGAGCTACCAAAACCTTCCACCAAAGTTATCTGGTCTCCCCTCTTCTAACTTTGCAAAAAGGCACCTTTGAAGGAGCAGGAGAAAAGCAGCAGTGTGTTTTCATAGCATTTCAATTTTCTTTACCAGCAACAAAAAATCCCTTCATAAGCAGGCTGGTCTAAAAAGGCACATGTTCCCCAAAGTTTCTGCTTGGGTGACTGCGACTTTGCAGGAACTGAAAGGAGGAGGAAAAAAGGATTGCTCTGGCTTGTATAAGAAATGAACCTTCGCCCAGTCACTTTTTGTCCGTGAATAAGGTAACTTTTTGTGCGGATGGAATTTGAAAGCAGGAAGGTATGTGGGTCCTTGCTCTTCATTGGTTCTCAGGAGCCGATCGGGGTTTTCTTCTTTCGGAGCAGCCCTGGAGTTGTGAGATAAAGCAGCTCAGGGAAGAAATTGTTCTCAAGCAGATGCCTTTAAGAGACAGAAATCATGAATTTCTTGAATTGCCACCACGCCAGGGGTGGCTACAATGACTTTTTGACAGTGACAGTAACTCTGCCGTGTCTTTTCGAGCCCTTCTTTGGCCCATTCACTCTGGAAAGCCGCTTAAGCACACTTAAGCGCATTAGCATTTGGATGCTGGGGGACCGTATTGACCCTGGTTTGGAGAGTTTAAATGAGTGAAAGATGGAGCGGTTTGTTAGGGCTTTAGCAACCCGCTTTGGAGAGTGGCGGGTTTTCCGCTTTGGTTTGTTCGGGTGCTTGTTCTCATCTGCCGCCCTGTTCGGAGCCGACCAGACTGATTGGTGACACATGAGCGCAAAGCGCTATTTTTTGGGGGGCTTGACCTGCTTAGCCGCTCTGTGCTCTGCATTTCAATGCGGCCTGCGCGGATTACCCGCCCGCACCTCGCAACACAGATGGCAAAACCCTAAGGACTCATCCTGCGGAAGGCCAAGTGCGGAACGACGCCTGGCGCTGTGCCCAAACAGGTGACACCAAAGTTACATCTTCCCTGGTTGCAGTGAGCTGCTCTCAGCATCTTCTCTTCAAAAATTTTTGGCAGAAACAAAGTTTTCCAGGACCGACCTGTGTCTGTTTGTGCAACCTGTTTTCTTTCCTTGAGTGGAAATGATGCCTTGATAACCCCCACCCCCCAAGAACAAGCACCTTTGCAAGCAGATGCTTTTTGTCTTTTAATAAGTACATGCTTGGCATCTCCTTCAAATGAATGCAGAATGGAGCGAGATGGAGAACAGACACAACCTGCAGTTTCATAGCAGTGGGTCTGATAGCTATTGCACTCCCAAAAGTAAATCCCAAAATACGTATTTGTATTTGGGAAAGACAGAGACATGTAGGTTAAGAAATTCCCTATTACCACAGAATTTACTTATTTTATAAATCTTTACTAGCACCCCTGCCCAGTGCTCCGTATGGATCTCTGTCAGCAACTCAACTTCAATTATGCCACAAGTACCGGGGTGAATGGATCCAGAGTATATTTTTGAGGGTACTCAAAAATGTGAGCCCTTTAAAAGTAACCAACCCTGTATTCCTCTTTAGCTCAGCCTTCTTTATCATTAAAACTGGGGTGCAATGGGCAAAAATGGGCAAGTGAATAAAGGCCTGGCACTTCCTCTGAAATTCGTATCTCTGCGCCTAATTAAGTGCTAATTTGTAGTACATTTTAGACATTCAAAACTACCTAGAGACCTAGTGTTGTCCCTTAGTTGGCAGGACAGTTACTTGAGTAGTTCTGCTGCTGGAATGAACTGTGAATCATGTTGTTGAATTATAAAATTGTTGCTGGGATTTTAATGATATTCGGAGTATTAATTGCAAAGAAGGATGTTCCTGCAGTTGTGCAAGTGAAGTTACCATTTTTTAGGAGTGTGATGCACAAACCCGAAGGTCTGGGCAGACATTAGCTGCAGGAACTGACTTTTCAGGGTCTTTGCAAGTAATGCATGGCTTCAGACCCCGGAAAGGACCTGTGCACACAGTATTGAGTTAAATGAGTATTTGTCCTACTCACAGGACAAATACTGTCCTATTTTCTTAATATTGCCTGTTTCTCTCCAAACAGTAATTCAGATTATTGTCCTGGATTTGTCACAAGAGGAAGCCAGCTAAATTAGCCATGTTTTGCATTTTGGCTTGCAGCAAGCTGTGCTTCCGCGTGGGCGCAGGGTGATGCACGGAGAGGCAGAGCTCAGTAAAACGTGCAAACTGTTTTCACTCTCTCCGTTTTCCCCTAGACGCTGTGTGCAAAGGCGACGATGCAGACGATCCGAGCGGCTGACACAAACGAAGTCGTCAAGCTCATATTCCGTGAATCTGATAATGATCGAAAGGTAAATAACTTAATGCCTGCTGCAACCCCAGCACAAAGAGAAGCGCTGCTGTGCATTCGCTTTCCTTCCTGCGAGGCATGAATATAGTTGTCTAATATTGGTGATTTGGAGGGCAGGTGGGAAGAGACGAGAGTTGTCGCACCTAATGCTCAGCTAATTGGACCCGTTTGGCTGATTGTTGCCCGTGAAGCACGCAGGCTGGTGAGGAGCCGGGGACATCCTGGTGCCTGATGCGGCTGCAAAGGGCTTTGTGTCCCCAGTGGGTTGCTGTGGCGTGCTGCTGTCTGCACCGGGGAGCTTGGCTGACCTCTCCTCTTTATTTCTCTTTTAGGTTATGCTGCAGCTAGAAAAGAAGCTCTTTGACTATTTTAATCAAGACGTTTTTAGAGATAACAATGGCACTGCGGTAAGTGTATGGCTAAGCATGGCAGGAGGAACAAGCGGGAAGTGACATACACGTTGCATCTCTTTATCCTAATCAATCCCTCCGTGCGCAGGGTGAGGGAGCTTAATTCACCTGACACAATAACCCCTCCAAGCTTTTTCCTCACTTACCCAGTTATTTTGTGTATAGCTTCTTAAGTTTGGCATCTTTTTATTTGCCTTCTTTTTCGTAGAAAAATAATGTAAATGAAAAATTCTTTACAGTTCAGCACGTTCTCTCGTGTGCATTTCTTCGAGTGCCTTGTTTGTTTGCTTGCTCTTAGTCGTGCAGTGCAGGAACTTGGGCAAAGCCTTTCTTGCAAAACTGTTTTTAAAATACCTGCATCTTCTGGGTTTACAAAGAAAAGAGAAAATGCTCAAAGAAAAGAGAAAATGTACAGAAAAAAGAAAAGAGTAAAGAACCCAAACCCTGCTGCAGACTGGCACTGTTTGAGCAGTCGTAAAGAGTTTTGCAAGAAGAGGAAGCAGATGGGAAACACTAACATTTACAGTTGTGATTAGGACAACAGTTTGGCTGTGGGGAATGATTGCATGCCCACTTTAATGTGATTTTACTTCAAAGTGTGGCTACTTTGTTTTGGAAAATCTCTGCACCACTGCTTGCTGATTTTTCCTAGAAGCTCCTAAGAATTATGCAACTAAAGAAAAATATTAAATGTCTACCCACATCTCTGCCAGCATGGGGACCACTGTCCCTGCTCACGTGGCATGAGTTGTCCATGCATGGCCTGCTCCCGTCACGAGAAATGTCCATGCAGTTTATCTTAAACATAGATACTGTGAGAGAAGTATAAGTTAAAAAAAAAAAAAAAAGAAAAAAAAAAGAGAGAGAAAGAGAAATCTGGGAAGCAGATAAGAACTGTCTTTTCACTGATGTTTTTCTGTTTTAGGGACATTTAGTACTAGTACTCTTATGGCTATAATAATAACATTGATCCCAATTCCATTTTCTACAGGCAAATTGACCATTTTAGGGCATTTTTAAAAAAACAAATAAGTCATTTTGATTTTTATTTCAGTGTGCTTTTGAGGCTGAGCAAAGTTAATCTGGCTGCTGCCCCTCACCCTGTCCTAGCAGTATCTCAAGCTGGTTGACTTGACATGCATGGAAATAGGGTGTGTGGACACGGGCAGAATTGTACCTATATGCACATTCTGCTCCAAATTCAGCAGTCATTTGGTTCATGCACCAGGAAGCAGGAAATCTTCCAGATCAAACACAGAAGAAAAAGATAAACGATATAATGAGCCATTGGAGATAATCTAATCTTCATGGTCTAGTTAAACACGCAGCACCATGATCACTAAAAACAAACTACCTATCTGGAAGGATGAATGTCTCTGAGCCGAATTCAACCCAAAAAATCCATCGCATCCTTCATCAACCGCCGGTCTTGTACCAGCCTGACAGAAATTTAATTCAAGCTGGCTCCTGAAAATAATTATTGTATTTTAAGAGTAGTAATCATTGGTCGGGACATGATTGAATGTGTCCATGCCTATTGACTTTTTCTATGATTTATAGCTTTGTTTAGTCGATATTCCCATCGAAATTGTATAATTAATTATAAGTGGGGCTGTCAGGTCTGCAGGATGGAGTGCCCTGATGAGTATTTGGGAAGATTAAATTTTCCTTAGCTGTACCAGTGCAAGGCTTGGGAATTTTCACAGCCCTGTGGCTGTTGGATAAAGATGTTTTCTGTGTGTTTAGCAGCTGCTTTAGCTCAAAATCCATTGATTTTTCTGAGTTTTTTTTTTTTTTTTAACAGCACAGTGTCTCTTCAGTAACAGTGGAATGTGTACAGATGTGACAAGACCTGACAAATATTTATTATCAGCAGGATACTTTATCATTGTCCATGCACAGTTATTCCTTCTTTTTTACATTGTAATCAACAAAAAGAATCTTAAGATACATATATAGAAATGGATATTTTTAATGAAAAATATGATACAAACTATCAGTTGGACAGAAATTCATTTTGAAATGCATGCAGTATTCTGTTAGGTCTATTTTTTTTTCTGAACTTCAGCAATTATCTATATTTTTTTCCCTCAAGGTGCAAAGACCATTCTGTTATTTCAAGTAAAAGAGCAGCCGCCTTTACGCGCGTGTGTGTGTAGCAGTAGAAAAAAAAAAAAAAGAGAAGCTCTATTTTCAAGCCATAGCAATAATGAAAAAGTATCTTAATAATATTTAATCCACATATTCTGAATTGCATATCGAGGTTGCAGTGTGTCAGATGAACCAGGGTGTCACTCCGTCACGTGCAGTAGTTCTGCAGTGCCTGGCTGCTTTGGAAAAGCTGTTACAGAAGGGAGTGAGAAATGTGAGGCAGCAGGAGCTGCAGAATATGGGGTTATATAGCACCATATAGTGCTTATGTAGCGTATGGTGCATATATAGCATTTAGTGATTATATAGCATTTAGTGTTGCACATTACAGTTGTTGCTTTTGAAGCAGAAAACATGGAACTGCTAGGGGTGCAGGTGGGAACACCATGTTTTTACCTTTTTCTTTCCCCCCCAAATCCTTTAATAATTTATTAAAAATCTGTAAAAGTTTGTTTCAAAGTATCTTCTATTTTGGAGTTCTCTTTAATTTCAAAATATTCAGAAGAAAAGCAGATGGGAGACAGTTATTTAATTTAAAACGTCGTGATCATGTTACTGATTTATACAAAAGAACCACGAGTTAAAGGCTACTTCTTCAGCAGTAAAGTATATGAAGTTAAGTATAAGAATGTAAAAAAGCTGTAGCAACTAAAGGAGAATGATTAAATCATTAAGAATCATTTTATAATCCTTAACCGCAATCAAAAATGAGAAATGTTCATATATTCCTATATTTCACATGAACCATATTAAAGGATCAATCCACATGGAAACTAATGTATTGTTCCTAAGAATCGGACCATTACTGTCTAGTAAAAGTAATCAATTAATGAGTTATCTTAGTAGTTGGGCCTGATGTCATTTTCAGTCAGATCTTAATGTGTTGTCCGTGATGTTTGTGGACTGGAGTCTGTTTTGTAGCTGCCCAAGGAGAGAAGAAGGTGTGAGCTTTGTGTTGCACTCCTGTCCTCGCATTGCAAGGAGCAATCAGCAAATTTCCGTGGCAGGTTGTTCGATTTCAGAGCTGCAGGAGGCCAAATTGGTCTTCGAGGGTAGGGGGGACCCCTTATCCTGGGGATCCATTTAGTTCAGACTAATACAATATGAACAGAAAATTGGAATGTGCTATAAAAATGAATGGAGAATGGTCTTCTTCTATGCCAAGTAGTGATTTAAAGTTATCTGTTATTATACTGATTAGCTTAGAAGTGTTATTAAAAGCAATTCAGGCAAATGTATCTTTAAATGATGAGTAGTTTATTTCCTATTATTAATTTATTTTAATATTCCCAGGCAATCCTGGAAGGATGTGGGGATTGAGGAGAAAGGCTTAATTCATGAGGGATGTTCATTAAGCTTTTTGTGAGGACACGTGCAGTCCTGAAGGTTAAGGATCTGGCATCACTGAAAACGTATTAATCAAGAGGCAAGATATAGCACAATGCACTCTTCCCAGCGGCCTTGGCTCTGACCCTTTTAAAGATAATGGGAATACTGTCCACTTGGAACTAGATTAGGGCGATCCAGCGCATTTCATCAGGGCTTGACTTGAACCGTGTCCCCAGGCAGAGAGGCAGAGGTTTATCCATGGAGCCCTGTCCAGGTGGGATCCTGGGTATGATCTATTAGGGCAAATTAATATAGAGGAAGGAAACTGATTGCTTGGGATGGTGGTTACCTAGTGTTGGACATAAGGACATCCTCAGCACCCAGAAGTTGCCCCTTTATTTCAGGCTGGTTTTCATGAAGGTGGGAGGTTGGCTTGGTGCTCCCCTCCTTGGCCCCAACGCAGCGTTCCTGCATGGTGGTTGGTGTGACATGGCACAGGCTGCAGCTGAGGGATGACAGAGATAGGAAATAATGTTCCTCAATCCTGTCCGTGGCAGAGGGGAGCAGGACGCTCCGCTGGGAGCGGCAGGAAGGCAGCCCAGACGTGCCGGCCGGCAGCTCACTGCCAGCTGCGCTCCCCGCGCCAGGTACCGTCTCGAGCGGCCATGGCCCCATCACAAAACTGCAAACACGATTTCGTGGCCTCTTGACCCCATGTCCCGTGCTATACAGTTTATTGGAGTCCTAGCCTAGTTCAGCCCTTTGCTATATTTATTTCTTAGCTAATTGTCCTTGTTTGAGTGTAGTCTAAAGATCTCAAGAGACAGTGGGTCTTGCTGCCAACCCTTGCAGTCTGTCTCTGCCCAGGTAGCTCCCTTGCACACCTTGCCTGGGGTCTGCAGCATCCAAACACACACCCCTGCCTTGCACAGGGGAAGCTCTTCAGCCTGCAAGGAGAGTCGCATCCAAGCAAGAAACGCGGATCCTTTTTTTTAATCTTCAGGAAAGGTCTGGTTTTATCACCGGACAAGTCATGTTAAAAATGCATTATTCATATTTCTACAATTCTGTCACATTGCTGCCCACAGACCTGCAATTTGACAGTACAATACATCCTACGATGTTAATTTCCTGATGGTACAAATTCATGTTATGCTTCATAGTGACAGACACCTAAAGTTTGATAAACTAATCCAGTAAATCTGTCACAAGTAGGATGTTCCTAATTAAAATCATTGTTTTTAAAGTTAGCATCCGCTCAGCCTTTCTTGCCACTTGGAATGAGCTAATTATCAGCCGTTGAGCACAGTTTATAATGCATATGTGTAATACAGTGTAGTATAATTCCTTTAAAAAAAAATGCAGTGATGCGAAAGCATCTATTACTTTAAGCTCTTCGAAAGGGGAGTTTTGCCTCAGTGCAGTTCAGAAATGAGATTTCTGAAGTCAAAAGTGCAGGTACAAGCATCTAGCCAGGGAGAGTCCAGGACATATGTGAGTATTAATTACTTCTAAGTTACAACAGGATTCTGAGAGAGATTGTTTAAAGTAATGAAAAGATCCCAAAACACATTCCGGCTTGCCTGCTGCATTTTGCAGATCCGGGGTGCATCGTCCTCAGCGCACCTGGCATGGATGCAACGTGATTTGATGACACTGCCCTTCAGGGATGAATTCTCAGAAGTATGCAGAATATAGTAATTGAAAAAAGTTGTGTAAATGGTTCATTTATGTATAATAATGTTTACTTTTTCCTGTGAAGCTCTAGATTTTAGTGAGTGGCAGCATGAGGGAAAGAAAATGAAGGTTGAAGAGTGGATAGGAATGGATAATTTTACAAAATCATAACTAGAGAAAAAAGAAGTTTTAAAATAAGGTCAGAGATGAGTAGTATATGATGTTTTGATAGAGAAGTGGGAGGGCTGAGCATTTCCACAGACCTTTTTTTTTGAAGTCAGCGGACTGCCAAATCAGTTTCTGAATATTTTTTTCTTTGACTGGAAAAGTGGATAAAATTACTGTATTTCCAAAGTCTTTTGGAAAAAAAAAAAAAAAAAATGTGTGCTACACTAGACTGGCAGAGGAGGCCACTTTGGTCCATGCCCAAATGCATTAATTCTCTAAGGTCATTCCTGCATGCTCATCGCCTTTTTTTTGGCCCGAAACTTCATTTCCCTTTCACAGCTGTGAATTCCCAGGTGGGTCCTGCAGATGGGTTTGATGAATGCTGCTAATGTCACCTTCTGCTCTAACGATGCTCCCACTTTGGTCTGCAGGTCTTGATGAGTAATTGCCATTGTTCTACTCCAGTGACCGAATTAAGTCTCCCCTGTTTTAGCGGGTTCATCCCGCGGCGCTTCCAGCCGCGGCAGCTCCTTGCAGCCTGCTGATGGACATTGACCTTTCCAGGGTGCCTCCTTGTTTTAAACTGGAGAGAGCAGAGCTGCCTTGATTTCTACAACCGTCTAAACTCTGTTATAATCCTGTGATTACTGTCAGGCTAAGTAATAGCCAAATTTAGTATTCCAGTTAGGTGTTACCTTTGGCCAGAGCCTTCATCGCGTTCTTCTTGCTCAGTGGCGTATGAGCACTACATGCTGCAATGCATCTCCCTTTCTCCTCTACCTTTTCATGTAAATAGATTTTCCATGACAGTTTGGGTTGGAAAGGAAAAGGAAGGAAAAACCCTCTTTCAGCAGCTTTTGCAGGCAGTTGGAGAAACACTGGTTTTCGTAAGCACCTCAGAAGATGTCAGTGCTGCAGCTGACCTGCACAGCGACCCTGGGACATCCTCTTTGCAAATGCTGTTACTCTCCAATGCCAAATCCTCAGTGCAAAAAAGACTTCATTGATAAGCAGCAAATTCCCACACAGAGACACAGGAAATAACTCGATATAATACCAGCAGCTCAGAGATACTACCACAGATAAAACCTAGGCCCTCCATCATCCGTGCTGTATTTTGCTTCTAAATGCTTTGGTGAGATTGTGTTTGGAAAAAAAAACTCTTCTGAACTGCCTGTAACATATAGGTCTCGAGTTAACTTACAGCTACAGTATTTTTAAAATCTCTGTGCAATTGCTGGGGTTATCCAAGTGCATTGTGTCACACGCTGAAGGTTTGGTTCCTGAGGATGATCATATAATGAGTAAATTAAATGGAACAATAAATTGATTTTTTTAGGCTATAAAATGAACTTCTTTGTCATTTCCATGTCATTTAGAGGGAGCAGACATATTCATGATTACTGTTACAGCCATGACATTATTCATGATGATGTTTAATATACAGTATGTAAATAACTGAGAAGTTGTCCTGAAAATCGGCATGAATTGAATGTACTTAATATTAAAAACCAATGACATTACCCTGTATGTGCTGGTACTGAATGGATCTATATTAATTTTTATTTATTAGCTCCAGTGCCAAGGAAATCTGCCCCCACTGTAGCTCCCATAAAGTAGTCAGAGAAGATGAAGTGGTACCTGAACCAGGTCCCACTCCTGCACAGGGGTTGCCAGACAGAGTAATGCAGTAGTAACACCTGGTTATGACAAGGACCTCAGCTTTGCAGTAATAACTTTGCATTTTGAGATAACAGGCTTGAGTGGGGACTCAAGTGTGCATTAAAAAATAGTAAGAGTACTGAAAAGCAATAGTTAAAACAGGGTCTTGCATTCACCTAGGTTGTCCCAAATTTTTGGCATTGTCATTGCAGGTTCACAGATAATCCAGAACCTGGAGAAGCTTGGGGACTGCAGACAGTGCAGTGCACAATGCAGCCCTGTTCCTATTGTGTGTCACCTCTGTCACCAGTGGCAGCAGCTCATCTGCATAGCAGAGGACACAGCCAAGCATCCAACTCGTGCAAATAAAAATACCGGTGGTATGAGGGCTGTAACCTGCACGTCTGACTACTTGATCCTCTAAACCCATTTAATCCTTAGTCCTCATCCTTTTTTTAGTTTCAAGATATCCTAACAATTTGAATCGAGAACAATTTGAATGGAGGAAATTTGGAACTGTTGAGTTAGCAAGAGGACAATGCATCTATTGAACATCTCCAGCTTCTCGTGAACAGTTTATACCATTGTGTTCTGGGAAGCATTGTTCTGTTCTGTGCCCGCTGCTCCCCGCATCAGAAATAGCCCTTTTTCTGAGACTTCCACTCTCTTACAGTGACATTTTTGCTTGGTAAGAGTAGGGGAAAAAAAGGAGTTACATTAAAAGACATCTATTTCAAAGAAAAAAATTACTGTGTTGCTAGATTTTTTTTCTATGCTAGGTTCCTGTTGAGTCACTGGTACTTCTAATGGTGGAGAATTTGGAAAAGGACAGTGACATTTGTTTTCTTAGCCAGTTCATATATATGTATAAAGTCTGCACGGCTCTCTGCACATACTTAAACATAGAATCACAGCCAGAAAGCATGGGCATAATGAATCATTTTTTCCCGAAATGTGTCTATGTTGTGAAACCTTTGGAATTACTTATGTAAGAATAATGGCTGACCTGAACGTACATTTTTTTTAGGATTTCCACAGATTTTTATTAATTTTTTTTGCAAACTTCTTATATTTGGGGATTTGATCAGATTTTATAATATTATTAAATTAATATTATTAATCAGTATTATGATGTGAAAAGTACCTGCAGTGACTTGGGCTGCAGAGTGTGTCCTGGGCCGGTGTCGGGAGCTGGTGAGGGCTGCTGCAGGCCGGGAGGGCAGCCGGCGCCCTGCGGCCGGCGCGAGGTGCAGCCGGGGCCGCCCGGGTGGGCCGTGGGGCCGCCGCCAGGCAGCAGTGCAGGTGGTTCAGGTAGCTGCTTTTCACGCCGGTAATTAATGTGTACAAGCAGCTGCTAATTGCACATTTCAGGAATGATTTACGAGGCGGCAGAGGGGGAAGAGGGACACGGTCTGGTTTCTCCGGGAACCTCTGCCATCCGTGCAGCGGTGTCGGCACAGCTGTGAGGCGGGGAGTGATTGATGGGCAGCAGGGACGGCGCGGGCGCGGCCGCAGTGGCTGCCCTCGCAGCAGCGCGTGGCCCCTCGCCTTGCGAGCCCGGCTGCGCTCGCCCGCTCGCCTGCGCCGCTCCGCCCCGCGCCCCCTCAGGGCGCCTCTTGCGATGATGGGGGGCTCTTGCCATTGACTGCGTGCGGACAGGTTTGTGCTCAGGAAAACACAGAGGTTCCTATTCTTTATGGAGGCCCAAGGGACAATGAATTTGGCAAGAACTAGTATTTATACCGGATGTTAAACCTAGAACATCTCTGTTAAATATGTGCTGGTGGGACTACCTTGGCTGCTGCCTGTGAGCACATGGCCACGTATCTCTTCTCCTGCTATCAGACCTGCACCACCCAAAATAGGTGTACAAAAACACTGCTTGTCTTTGCTCAGGAAGAGTGATTTGCACATCCCCATGTTTATTGTACCTGCTTATCAGGGCTAAAGATAATATGAAGTAATGTGATACTTCTGCTGACTTTTTTTTTTTTGTGAGCTGAGTAGCAGGTCAGTTTGCTGTACTTCTGGTTTATCTTCAAAAAGATTGCTACTAAAATTGGAAAAAAATGTAGCCGTCTCGAAAGTGCCATGTTACCTGTTTCACTGAGGTGAAAAGTGATGTTTTAACACTTTTCTCAATGAACTATTTATTTATCAGAATAGTTTTGCACTGTTATAAAAATCCATATACGCAGGATACATCTCAAGCGATGTAATCAAAGTCTTCGTTTACATAACTTCTAATAATTTAGTATTTTTAGATTGCTTCCTTTCAACATTAAAGAGTGAATACTTCTATTTCTATTTTTTTTATAGCTTTTAGAATTTGACAGAGAGCTGTCAGTCTTTAAAGACAGATTGTATGAACTGGACATCTCATTTCCTCCCAGGTAAGATTCATATATAATACATTTATTTAATTATCTTGCTAAAATATAATGTTATATAATCACTGCAGGTAAAATCTGGGTGTCCATATATGTGTTGTAGAAATGATCACGGTCTTCACTCCCTTCATAATAGCTACTCCTATGCACTAAACTCTATTAAAACACTTAATTGCAAAGTGGCTCTGCCTCAATTTGTTGAAAACTGCCTAGCAAGTGACACTCATAGAGAGAGACTTGCAGGAGTGGCAGTGCGGAGCCATGTGCCATTGATCAAGGTGGATCAAGAGAAATAGCAAGAAAGAGGACAAGAATGTAGCTTCTGACTTTTTTTTTTTCTTTAGTAAACATGCTATAAGCATAAGACTGTTAGAATAATTTGGCTTTTAAAATGCACATATATGATTTTAAACTAATATATCCCCTTAACTGAATTTTAGCCATGAATAGACAGACATCATTACTGAATAAAACGAAGATTTTTGTAGATTATTGTCTATTTGGAAGAAATCTAAGGGAAAATTATCAGATCTCTAAATATGTATGTCCACCTTCCAAGAAGCAAGGAGTCACATCTCATGTTTGCTTTGAGGGAAAGGAGTACTGTATTCACAAAGAAAGCTAATGTAAAGTTACAAAAAAACATGCAAAAGAGACTTTTTATGTATGTTTATATATATATATAAGTGTCTAATTGTATCTACTTAGGTATATATAGATATCTGTTAAATCAGATACAATATTCTTCAATCTTGATATGTTGTACTTTAGCAACAGAAAGAAAAGTGTGATGTTTTGGCATACACTGGTAAAAATTTTGGAAGGCTCGCCTTTTCGTTATCATAATCTCATTATATTTCTCACCAGCCAGCTGCGATGCTGATTATATTGATCCCTTGGGACACAGGCAGTATGCATGGAGAGGCTACCGCTGCTCTAAATTGTTCTTATTGATTGAGCGTGATAACAGAAGACTGGCAGCGTGTACTTCTCTGAGTGTATTTCATTGGTTATGTATGTGGTGAGGGGAAAGGAGGTGAGGGTTGGATTTTTTGCTAGAAATGCTCTGCCAGTGGATTCCACCAAGTTCCTCAGATTTATAGCTTTGCCAGACTTAACCGCGTGAGCTTAGATTTTCTTGCCTAGTAATGAAAATTCTTGGAAAAAGTCAACCAGAGTAGTGTGTCAGTTTGCCAAAAAAAAGTGCAAGTGCAAGCAAACCTTGCATCCAGAACAACTCAGGGAAAAAACAAACAAAAAAAGTTGTCCTATGGATACATGCTGCTGCTTTGCTCCAGAGCAAAGATTTGAAATTTAGTGTTAGTAGTCTTTGGGTCTAAGTTCATACTTCTGCCCTCTCTGTGAAATGATGAGGACTTTTGGCCAAGTCACAAATAGGTGCAAATCTCCACAGAGACTTTTGTTATTATTTTAATGGCCAAGTTTCTTGCAGATTGCAGCGAAAATGGACACAACGCAGGACAGAATTCAGCTACTGAAAATGGACACAATGCGGGACACAATTCAGCTACTAGGGCCAACCCCTGTGAGGCTGTGGGCTAGGAAAAGGAGCCTTCTTCTCCTGTACTTCTAGCTAGAGCGGGCAGAGCAGAGGAAACCTCCATGCATGAAACACAGACTGACGAAAAACAGAACCACATGGAAAGTCGTATCTGTAGCAGAATGGGAAAATAACAAGGAAGGAAAGAAGGAGTAGAGCAGTTGCAACCGTATGAGGGAGGACAGTTCTTGGTACGGCTTAAACTGATGTTGGTTGAGCAAGGAGGCTGCTACAGAAGTTGGCTGGGGTAGAGGATTGGGATAAGAAAAATGGGAGCTGGAAAGAAAGTGATTGCAAAAAGGTGAACAGGAATTAGAAGCAGTCAGTAGATAGAAGGCAATGTGGGAAGAGAAAAAGAGGTCCCATCAAGAGCTGGAACAGAGGAACTACGACTAAATGGATGAGGAGCCACACAGGCAAGTGGACAGGCACTAAAATCCATGGTAAGGATGTGGGGAGAAAGGTGGGATATTGGTAGGAACTAAAAACTGGGGAGATGGAAAGAGACGTGTAGGAGAAAGGCACAGCTGGGGGAAGGAAGCCTGGGACCCAGGCTGGGTCTCCAAGGAAGGAGACCAGGCCTCGCAGGAGAGCTAAACTTCAGCAGGTTGTGTGAGCGAGGCTGGAGAAGAGGAAGGGGTGGCCGAGGATGGTTTGGAGCACAGCAGGAGAGAGGTCTGAAGCTGTGGAAGTGTGAGATGGCCACTGGATGTGGAGTGTGGCAAGGAGTAGGTCTCACCTTGCCCTGATTGGAGCAGGTAACTGGGAAAAAAGTGCTGGGCTCCTGCCTTGCGCTGATCCACGAAGAGGGTGGTGCGGCGCTTCTCTGCATCTCTGACAGACACAGGGGGAATCTGCAGGTACCGGCCCAGTGGTAGCCACTGTGCATATGTGCCACCTGATGGCATATCTGCAATTTCAGCTTGATTTTCTTTAATCTTGACCACTAGGGGGAAAGGCTAATGAAAATTATGATCACAGATTGTAAGGGATTTGCTTTAGGGACAAAAATGAAGTGTTGAGTGTGTAGAGGGTTTCGCTTTGTTTTTTAAACGTCGGAGGCTCAAGCACATGGTGGATACCCTCAGGCTGCAATGCAGCGGCTCTCCCGTGGCCAGAGGGAGCTTGGAAATGGCCAAATGTGAGACCCCACGAGGAAACAAAGCCATGAGGGGGAAATGGAAGGTATCAGACAAAGGAATTAGAAGTTAAACTGGGAGTAAATAAGAGAGCTTGTCAGAGCTGTAACTGAGAACAGCCAAAGCGCTACGGAAACAGCAGCTGGAGTTAATGTGTTTCAGGGGAATGGAAGGGGAGGAGCAAATTAACAGAGCAAGAGGAGCTGAATTAAAATATTAGTCACTCACATTTGTACTCTCTGCTGTCTTGATATCGCTGGCACACAGCGTTAACATCCAAATGGGGTATTCTGACCCCATTAACATGTTAACCTACTCTATCTACTAGAAAAATAGTAAATAAAGTGCTACGCTGGAGATGAAACTGCAGTAAAACCTGCAAGAAAGGTAAAAATGTTGTATCCCCCAAATCCCTGTGATAATTCAGGCCGCAGATGTAACCCAGATTTTGACTTTGTTGTCCTGGTACAAGGACACTGATGAACAAAATACCCTGTGACAGGAGCTTAGTCTTCACCTGCATACACTTCACTGATGCTTTTATCACTTATTTTTGATTTCTTGCAAAGCCAAAGCCAGATTTGGCTCATATCCCCAGGTTTTCCTGCATACCACCAGTGTTAGAGATGAAGTTGCTCCAGCTTGCAAAACAGATGATTCCTGTGTCCAGGTGGGAGCCAGCACCTGAGCATGGCCCTTGCCAGCAACCTGGTCCTGCTCTTGCAGCCCTTCTCCACCACTGAGGGCCACCAAGCCCCAGCCCTAATTTCATTCTGTATTTTCTAGTGGGAGTCTCATGCCTCCAGGTCCATAGTCCTTGCATGGTCATTGAGTCAGGAGAAGCTTTCTCTAAGGAGAAGTGATGGGGGATGGGAATCACTATCATTGGCCTTCTTGTAGGGCAGTGACATTCATGAAGCGGAGCACCTTGATGTTACTGCAAGAAACAGCAAGGTTTATTTTTATTCCTATTGAAATAGGGGCTTCAATGCACTATAACTGTTATAACAGATTTTTTGACTCGGCAGAAAGCAGTGTCTTTAAAGTTAAAATTTTTTTGTTTTCCTTAGACCCTTTTCACTCAACTAAGAAAGAAATGAAAAATGTGGCCTGTTTTGATTTAATTTACTGGTTGATTTTTTTTCTCCATTTTCTCCTCATTTTTCCTTCTCCTATGAAAAATAAATCAGTAGTTTATCCTGATTTGGCTGCTTTGCTGTACTTTTTGTAAATATGTGATTAATATAAACTATATTTGCCATATCTCTGGTCATACCTGATGTTGTGTTTTTAACTAGAGGAGAAGAGGGTCAGCCCTGCATGTGTAGCAGCTGCTTCCTCGAGCAGGTCGGCATTCTTTGCCGCAGGTGTCTGATGCAGCGGCTGTGCTGCGAGCGCAGCCAGTGCAGCCGGGTTCTCTGCCCCAGAGACACATCTAAACTCACCCTCAGTGTCAGGCCTAAGGGTTTAGTAAACGAGCGCGTGCATTTAGGAGGAAGTTGTGAGAGATTGCAGTGATAGCCTTAAAGAAGTGTTTCAGGTCTGTTTAGATAGTGAATTTGTGTTAGCTTTTATGACAGAAAACACTTACATATAAAAGCCTTGGCTTAATAAGGTTGAGGAAAAACTTGTTGGACCACAAGTCCACTTTCGTTGTTCTCTTGTGTTTTGTCTTTCTCTTCAAATCCAATGATAGGTGGCCTGCACAGCATTTCTTAATGCAAATACTAACTGCCTGAGCTTTAGTATGTTTGGACAAATCTCAGCTCTAAGTTGTTATAATAAATAACCAATTTATCCTATTTTATTTTTTCATACAAAATATGTAAGTAGAATTTTATCAAAGTAAGATTGGCTTTTTAAAATTCGTTTCACATATTCAAACCAAAGATCAGTGGCAATCCTGCTAAGGCAAAGTAGTACTAACCTGTTATTTTAATACAAAATGCAAACCAACAGAGATGCTACATGATACTCTTTACTCAGGGAATACATGATACTCAGATACTTTAATTCTGGTCTGTTGATTCAGCCCATGGATTTCTGTCTCTACCTGTGCTCTTGTTCCATAGTGTTACTGCATCATATCTTGCTTCATGAGATGTTGGCCAGAGATCAAGGGCAGAATATCTCAGTTTAAATGTCACTAAATATGCTTAATATGGATCCCACATCTCTCAAAAAAATAAAAGGGCAGTTAGGACAACTGTTTTTGACTTTCATTTGCTTCATCATTTGTGCATATAATTAGTGCTGGATTTGTATCGTCTGGATTTGTACCTGGAGTTCTGCAGCTTAATTGCTAGCTCACTTACATTTTTTCCTTCAAAAAGCTATGTTGTACTTGAGAGTCAATGCACTCTTGAGATAAATGGGAAAGGTCACATCCTTTTGAGTTGCAATGAACTAAGTTACTTATAAATACATTTTTTATAAGTATAAATTGTTTATTCTCTGGATATCGTCTTGAGATCACATTGATTCACTGCACTAGCTGGCTTGGAGTTGAGAGCTTTACTGATTTGAGGCCAGTGGTATTTTTACGGTTAACTTCGAGCTTTTTTTTTTTTTTTTAATGACTAGCACCCCAATTAAAATAACAGGAAGTGGGAAAACAGTCCCCTTCCATGGTGCCAGCTTTCATAGCAAAGGGCGCGCCTGAGAACGAGGAGGGCTCTTTGGAAGAGGAAAGCTTGGGTTGTAGTTAGTGACGAGCAGCACTTACATGGAGAACCTCAGGCAAGGAACCAAGTCCTGAACTGTTGTGGTTTGTCCCCAAACAGGTGTGTAGAGGGATTCAGGTATGACTATAGAAGTGTCTCAAAAATTAATTTTAAATTTGAGTTTCCATTTATGAAAATTAGGGTAAACCATATTGCTGTTCTGGAAAGCATTTAGTAGTTGAGGTGTCCAAGTACACTTAAAATTATAGACTAAGTTTTCATTAAAGATGGACATGTGTCTTCTGTTTTAAAAGTCACAATGGTAAAGGACATTTTTGTATCTGTCTGTGTCTTACTTGTACATGGTATTGATATGTCTGCATCTTTTGCAATTAATTTCTCTATCCCTAATTCTAAATTTTAAGAAAAGCAATGCCAGTTATCTAGGTATATATTTTTACACTAGCAAGACTTTTTTTTCAGGGAAATTACTAACTTTGCCCTTTAAATGAGCCTGCTTACATGCAGGTCGGGCCCGAAGTTCCCATGCTCGGCTGCAGAAGGAGCAGGGGCTGGTGGGGCACTAGGGAGCAGAAGCATGGAGGCCACGGAGCCCAGCGGGCAGGGGAGCCGGGTGGGCAGGGGAATCGGGGCGGGCAGGAGCGCGCGGGGTGGCCCTGCCCCTGGGCTGGCGGGCGCCCGCACCGCGCACCTCCCTGCTGAATTTGACTTCCCCCCGTGAGCGTCGCGGCGAGGGGAGCCGCGCGCGGGGCCGAGCGAGGAGAGGGCAGCGGGCTGGGTTCTGTGCACAGGGACCGGGTGAGTTTTCTCAGTGTAGTGACAAAAATTCTCCAGCATCTCTAGATGTCAGGGACCTTCCACTAGACTTTCCAGATAGGTGCAAGTGACTATCCTTGCTTTCTAGGGTTTAGGAAAAATTATAACAGGAAAGATTAGTAAGTGAGCAAAGCAAAAGCCATATTTTAACATGCTTTTTCATAAAATATGCTATGCTTTCCTATAGTTCATTACCTTCCCTTTCCAGATGATTGAAAAACTAGATCTAGTGGTGTGAACACTCATCACTTGTAGGAGACAGAAAGTATCTTAGGAATCATTATTTACAAGTCAGAGCAAAAAACGGAGGTCTTTGCAGATTTTCAGCTACTTTTGTGTCATGCATTTCAATATCAGCCTTTGAGGACTTAATTTTATATAAGCCTTTTTTACATTTCTTTCCCATCACTGTGCTAGTGGTTCCTAAAAGTAAAATTTTGATTTTCTATTACATTTCTTTCTGTTATGCAATAACATGTTGATGCAAATCCTGCTGCTTTTGGGGATTCTCTTAAGTGAGGATCTTCCTTTCCTCAAACCTGCTTTGGGGAAGGAGTTTGAGCTGGCATCATGAAAAACAGCATGAAAGCACAGTTAGGTTAAGTTAATATAACCTTAGAATCCTGGTTTGAACCAGGAAGAGCTTAGAAAGTAAAAAACATACATAAAACACAGAAAAAATCAGGAGTGAGGAGCCGCATCCTGGCCTCTCGTTACCCTCTGCAATCTAACATGGCCCTTAGCAGCCTTGGCCCCTGGAGACCCAATAATTCGGAGTCTGGGGCTATGGGAGCACAGCCGGTTGTGGCAAGGAGCAGTCACCACTCCAGGCAGGAGGTGTGAGAAAAGAGGCAACGACATTGTGGTCACTCAATATACAGGTGGGCAATTGTTAGCCTTATCACCGCTCTCCATTAATTATTTTAATTATTCTTGTAGCTGCAGCGCAGCAGAGATAGGGGCTGACTTTAGCAAGGGTTCACACCCAGTGACAACGTTTGCTCCCAGATAAGTGTGCGTGCACAGCAATCTCCCGCATTAATCATTCTCTTAAAGTGACCTGTTCTTGTTTGTTGTTGCATTAGGCTGTCATGTAATTTACTGGTGGACATGTGTTTGCGCCGTAGACAACCTGTGCGCCAGCAGACCCTGGGCTGATAACATCTCAGCTTGACACCTCTCTCTCACCTGGAGCTCCCTGCTGCTCCTCCGGCTTCTCCCATCCTGCTCCTCCGCTCCTGCAGAGTCCTGCTTACTTCATAATCTTTGTTTATTCGCTGCCCTCGTGTTTTGTTCCATGATCTCCTTTCGTTCTAGTGGGTTGCACAAGGATAGCTATGTTTTTCCAGTCTAAACTGTGCTAGTGGGTCCTGCATGAATCAAGGTGGTCGTTAAATACACTCGTTAATTTTTCCCATTCTGCAGCAGCGATTCAGAGCAGCTTTATCTTTTGTTCCAAGCCCCTTTGGTGTACCCTCTGTATTTCCAAAGTTGCCCTTTTGTGTGAAACCACAAGACAAGGCAATAGTTTACATCTTGGTGGGCTGTTCCTGCTTGCCAATGTTCTCAGCAAATTGCCTGTGTGTTTTGGGGCATCTGCCACCAGAATTGGTAAAACGGCACCCATGAAGGGAATGGGATTCAGCTGTTGCAGCGACTCATCTACTTCCCGAGTCCTAAAATGTCACCCCGATGGTGCTTGCAGGTCTCCCAAGGGAGATGGGGTACCCAAGTAGATTCAAAAGTTATTGTAAATCTACAGGTTTCTTATCTTTGTTAGAACAGAGTGTCTGGGGAAGGGGGTAGAATCACTCAGCACTTCTGCTTGTTCAGAGGACTTGCAGACAGAAGAAGGGAGCTCAGAGGAGTGAAGATGTTTCAGGGACTGAGTGCTGTTGCAGATCATATCTAAGGTGAGAGGTAAAAACTGCTACAAGTTAAAAAAAGCTCCAAAAGGTTATGATTTTTAGTGTCCAATAAGCCTTTAACAGTATTCTTTTTCCTGCAAAAGTGTCATGCTATGGTCTTTGGGAAGCCTGGTAGTTTGGAGCCAGAATCCTTTCCCACCTGCTGTCTCAGCTTTGCAGTATTTTTTTTGTTCCCTAAATCAGAGTTTGTAAAATTGCAGCCCCAAAAGTCACTTGCCTGAAGTCAGGCATATTCCAGAAAGGACATTCAGCCCCATGTGCTCACCACAGCAACAGGCCAGCTTTGGGCCACTAGTGCAGCCCAGGACTACTGCTACTACAGCGATAGGGCGCTTCGCTCATCGTGCATTTGCCAGGGCGTTAGCAGTGCAGAACAGCCCGTTTCTGTTCTCCACGTGTCAGCCCAGCTCTCGGACGGGCCAAACGCCTCGCAAAGGGCGCCCATAAGACAGGCCTTCGTGGTGCGGAGCTTGCTCGGGTCATACTGTCGCCTGAGGCTGGCAGTAGGATGCTTCCCATTGGTAAGGGGGGTTCTTCTTTTGGGAGTGTTTTTGGTGGAAAAAAGGGGCCAGTTATTACTCAATGGGAAAAGAGGAGCTATGGATTTCTTTCTCTTTTTACTGGAAAAAATGTCTAAAGAGGTAACCTGATGATATGGCAGTGTTAACCCTGAAGCATACTGCAGGCACATTCTAGAGCAATCTAGAACAGTGATTATACAGATAAGGCAGTTAAGCTGAGAAGCAATATGCCCAACGCAGGCCCGCGGGGGCGTGCAGGAGGAGAGCACTGTGTCGCTGACCTCCGTGTTTCGTGTTTGCGGGGCTGCGGCTTGAGCCCTGTTTACCCTCCTGCCCCAGCTGCTGGCCTGCCCGATGACCCTCTCCTTACTGTCACCTTTGACTCTGGTTCTCGGTGCCATCACCATGGTGTTGGCGTCATCTTTGCAAGTCGCAGCTGCTTAACACATTGCACTTTAAGTGCTGTGTTTGCAGGGCTCTGTTTGCCCTCCTGATTTGCCTCAAGCGAGATGCGTATCGTGCCGCTCTGCGCACAGAGTCCTCTGCTCCTCTGCTGGTAGCCCGGGCCACACAGCAGTGTCCCATGGCTGGGGCTGTCTGCCGCCTGCGACAAGCAAGGCAAGATGTGAATGGCGTGGCGTCATTTAGTAGGAGCGGAACTGTGGGATACAGATCTCCTTTTCGGAATCAGGGGGAGGTGATGATTCAATTTGAGGAAGAAACTAATGATCTGAAAGCTGACAAAAGCCCGCCCTGGCATATGCTCTTTCTCAGGAGTCCTGCTTTGACCGGTCGGATGACATTTGCTGAGGTCATGCTGGTGTCCCAGGTCACGTTAATGCTGAGCTGGGACCTCGCTAGTTAAAAATACCAACATACTTTTACCTACGCCTATGTCCTTGCAGCTTTCAAAGCACCAAAGCTTGAACAAGCAGCCTCGACTTCCTGGCCTTCCTTGTTGCAAAAACATCTCGGGCAGTCTAAAAATGTATTGGACTTAAGGGTAGATCAGTCCAACATTTGCTTTCAAAATGTTGAAATAGTGCAGAGTGCTTTGTAACTCCGTCTCATCAGATGCAGTAACACAAAATGTGGGGATAGCTAATAGAAGAGAATGGTAGAGGTCAGAGGAATAAATGAGGATGGTGAGTAGTCTTTGAACAGGAGGTATTTTCAAGTCCCTAAGATGTGATAAAATTTGCCTAAGCACCTACGTATAAATCAAGACATAATACAAACATTTGTCAGAGTGACCTCGGAACCCACAATTACTGTGTTCACTGTGTGCAAAACTGTTCTGGGCCCCAAGTTCAAAATGTTGCTCAAAAGCCACAAGACTGCTGCACATGGAAGAGTTAGGAACTATATCCTGCTCACCTCAGCAGCACTTTTTATCCCTTCTTGCCCAAGAGAAGGGTTCGTGAGGAGCGTTTTTTCCAGCCTGAAAATGCCAGTTAGAGAGATGTTTGTATGGGACGTTGTATTGTCAGCTCATGTTTCGAGTTATGACCTTTGTGACAGGATGGTTTATGATGTCGGGAGACTTTTCACCCTGCTGTGGGTATTTCTGCAAAGGTGCCCAATCCTGTGTGACAGTACCTGTCAACAGGGCTGTGAAGTAGCACCGCCGACATGCTTAATGCTTTATTTTCCCCAAACAACTCCCAAGAAGCTCTTGGCCATATTAACTGTAATAGCTGTGGTTCACTCAGAAGCCTGCTCCGTAACAAAGTTAGTTAAGTGTTCGGTTAAATTTTGACAACATTTAGCATTATATTAATTGCATTTCTCTAATTACTACCATTTGGAGGTTTTATTCAGAAAACCCTCTTGGGAGTAATCCTTCTGGTTAGATAAAATGGTGCAACTGTGAAATAAAGTGAAAAAGCAGCTAGAAGAAGTATTGTTGGAAGAAGTAGAAATCCTGAACAACTGTGATGAAATTGTATGAGCCTTTGGCGTGGGAGCTCTTAACTCCCAAAGTGTCTGTCTGCCAGCACAAACATGCACAGACAACCTCCCTCTGTGCTGGCCGGCACCCAAGGAGAATAATGTGTTTTTTCTTTGATATGGCAGAAGCAGGGATGGTGAAATTATTCCCCTGCTGAATGAAAGTGCATGTGCTATTTTTCCTCTGTTTCCTATATTCAGAATAAGCTATTCATC
>VZSV01000316.1:292976-303885 GCA_013398735.1 Nothocercus julius
AACCCGCTTGGACGCAGTCCTGAGCCACCTGCTGTAGGTGACCCTGCGTGTGCAGGGGGGTTGGACTAGATGATCTCTACAGGTCCCTTCCAACCTTGAGGATTCTATGATTCTATGATCTTAAGCCTGTGCTATCCTGGCAGTTCTCATACTGGAAGAAGTCAAACCAGTGTTGTGCCTTATATCCTGCTTATTTTTTCCCAGCCTATCTGCACTACTGTTAGTTACTCCTTTGGATATTCCTGCAGCCTTGGTAGTCATGGACCCTGAGTGCCAGCTGTACTCTCTGTCCTGCATTTATAGGATACAGGGTACCACATGGGAGAAAGCCCTTCTGGGACAGGCCAGGCAAGGGAGAAGCTTCGGCTACCACAAGATGCAGTCAGACTGCTGCAATTCCCCCGTTCCCTGAGTACAGAACGGGGTGATAGAGACATTGCTGGGATGGATGTTGCTTGGAAAATTTTATTCTGAAATAGCAGCCCTTCAATGATATGTTTCATGCAAATTTGTTCTGTCTTATTCTAGAGGCTTCTGTTACAGCTTTTATTTGCAAAAATCTAGGATAAATGGCATGTAGTAAACCCTAGCAGATTTATGCAGGTGTTTTAGGAACTTAGTCATTCTGTACCTCTTGGGACACAAAAGGGTCTGTCTTGGCAATCTGATCATTCCAAAGGGCCCACAGCCCTGCTGGTGAGGAAGACTTGGAGCAGGGATCTTCCTTCCTTCTCCAGGCTCTGCACAACTGATGTTTTTCATTGAGCCTTAGCGTCTCTCAAGGAGCAGGAAAGGCAGGAGGCAACACTGGGGCGATGGGCAGGGGCCGTGTCTCTCCAAGCAGCGCGCGTCCTCGCCCGGGGAAGGATGCTGGGTGCAAAACGCAGGATTTGACCCACCTCAGTGCATTAAACTATTAACGACCAGTTGTTATGTCTGACTAACTTCTGCAGCCTATCTTGGCCATTAGAAATCCGATCCGTCAACAGTGTTTGTAAACTACAGTAACTTCTTGACTGGGTGATCAGCACTAAAGACCTTGAAAAACTGGCAGAAGCTCTTGCCCTGTGAAAGCATTGAGATCAATAAAGCAAATGGATAAATACTCTTTTGCAGAATATAGCCTCTTGAAGGAAATGCTCGAACATGTAGCAGTAACATCGTTCCAGTTATAGAGCATCATACTCTAAAAGCTATATGGTTGCTGCTGTGAAGGAGAGATTATTTGAAATGTAGTTGATCCTGATAGCTTCTGCCATAAAAAAGTAGCCTGTGTCATATGGGGATCTTGAGTAACTAAAATGAGAGGTTACCAGAAAAAGTCAACCCTTAAATTGCAGACAAAGAGCCTCCACAGGCAGCCGTATTGCATCGTCAGGATACCTCATGAGCAGTAGAAATGAGCTGTACTTCTGCATGTCAGTGAAGCAGCAAATTGAATTCTCATAATATGTTTTGAAGATGAGTCTTGTTAGGTTTGATGAGGTGGAAAAGGAAGCGATATCGCTGGTTGTTGCCGTGCGCACTGCCCTTGGCTCCGCGCCACGGCTAATCTTCCTAATGGCAGCGTGCTTGTAGAGCCACGCGGTAGCAGCTATGCCTCTCTGCCTCACAACCAGAGACAACGACCAGCACAACGAGAGAGCTGGTAAAGAAGTTCCTCTTCGCCATGAAAGTTCTTTTGTGACAATCCCAGAAACCTCATTTTAACGTATATACCTGGAAAACAAACTCAGTTGATCTTGAATGCGTTCAGCAATGAGCAGAATAAAATGCAAATGTCTTAAGTTTAAGCACACACTTATATATACATATATATACACATACATGTATACATATTATATGTACAAACCTAGTGCTTTATGACCTTTTTTTGTTCCAAATGTCTTTACAAAACACACCATCATTGGTTTTGCTTCCACCACCTCATTTTCCTCAACCCACCTTGCTAATTCACTGATTCTGATGAAATCCATAGCCATTGCTTCTCTTGGAGAAAAGCCTGTCTTCTTGCCAGTCTTCCTCACTGTCAGCATGGACATCCTGTGCAGGCCAGTTTGGCGTCCAGCTGAGGAGATCCCTGTGCTCTGCAGGGAGCCCACTAGAGAATCATCTGTTACCTGGGCCTCCTGTTTCATCTTCTGTTATTGTTATGTCTAGTAACCTGCTGTGCACTTGAGTTGGTGTTGAACTGGTTTTCGTATTTCCATAATCAATATTTGTTGCCTTTGCACACTTGCACACACACAAAAATGAAAGGTTAGAGTTTTGAAACATGTAGTTGTCTTAACATGTTAGTTTGAAGTAGGATTGTAGGGAAGAGAAATAGGGATAGAAGACTTCATGAGACAGAAGGGAGAAGATGAAGGGAAATAGGCATGAAAGAGGTTCTTGAAAATTCAAGTTGCTTTTTGCTAATTCAGTTCTTAACTATTTGAACTCTTGGCATTGGGGTGGTTGCTAATGGCCACAATTCTGATCTGTTCCCAGTTACCCTTACAGTGAAGACTCCAGCCAGGGAAAGCAGTACATGAACACCAGATGTCCAGCGTGGTGCGACAGGATTTTAATGTCACACTCTGCCAAGGAGCTCATCCTCAAGGTAAGCACAGCCCTGCAACCTCCCCACTTCCTCCTGGAGCTTCTGGCTTCAGCAGAGGCAGGTCGGGCTGGGAGCAGAGCCCATGAGGCAACTCACAGACTTGAGCAGGGTAGGTCCAGGTTCCCTCTGCCTTTGGTGGTGAGAGCTGTGCCTTCCCCAGGGATGCCTGGGATCCCAGATGGGCCAAGTCTCCCATGCAGAAACCTCTCTGCCACCAGCTGACAAGGGAATCTGCAGCAGGAAGGCTCGTCACCTTGGCACATCAGTTACGTGCCCAAATTTTGGTGTTCCTTTACAGTTTCAAAAATATTTTGCAACGCTTTCAGCACCTGTGTTTCCTCTGGTGATCCAAGTGCCTGCAGGTTAGATGAACTCAGCAATGCTATAGCCAAGCTTAAATGACGGAGATGCAGTGCAGGAGCCTTCCAGTTTTCTTCTCCTTTCTGCTCCTCTCCAGTTTCTGCTGTCTGTAGAAACACTGAAGTGGATGAACCAGTTATGCAGCCCAACGTGCGCTGCGCTGCTTTTCCCCTGTGCTCAGACGTGACACTAGAGACCTGTCGCACTTGCACTGGCAACCAGTGTCCTGGAGGTCCTGGAGGACCAGGAGTCCATCAGGAAAGCAGAGCATGATTCAGGGAGGTCGCCCTGCCTTTCTGCTCTGAGCTCAGTGTTCCCAGGCAAGGCCAAGCATTTCAGCACTGTTCCTCCAAGGCTGTCATCTCGCGTTGTCTGGCTGCCTCGTGCTTACAGCATTCCCGATGGTGAGAATTGTGATCTCCAGAGCTGCCCGAAGGGCATCTGACGTGTCGCCTGGGTTTCCCTGCGTAGCTAATACTGCTTAACATGTGTGAATTATAGCAAATAGTCTTTGCAAATAAAATTATATTCTACAGCTTCATGGCATTCCTTTTCTGTTTAACATAAAGAAACCCTTGAAACTTGTTTTTCTGGAGTTTGTAACCTTCTCCCTCTCTCTCTCTCATCAGGGTTATTTATCTCATGATTAAACTGTTTGCTTTGCAGTATGTAACTCACTGAAAGACTGAGAACATTTTTTCTGTAGCTACTCGAGTTTCAGTCCAGTGCACTTCCTCCCACATTTTAATGTACAGTGTCTGTGTGGTATCTTGAAAGTTCCACCAAAATTTTAGATGGGAAGACCTGGCCTCTTAGCACGCAAAGCGTGAACCGTTGATTTTGAAAGTCACCTCTGCAGCGTGCAGATGGGCCTGTGAACTGCAGCGCGGGCCGTGTGTTGACCTCTGGAGATGAAAATGTGGAATAACATCCCAAGTACTTTTGCATCCTTCTTTGACAAAATAGGCCATGTAATTGGTCCAAAAATAATAAATAAGAAAAAAGTCTAACTAGCCTGGACCTGCTGCCTCTTCAGGAGCAAAGCAGAGGTCCTCTTGGTGACGCCCAAGGCCTGGAGGGTGCTCAGGAGCTTCCTGCCCTGACCTCCTGCGCTGCTGTATGTCTGAATGGGCCTCCTGTTGGAGTGGAGTGGCTTTTTAATTAAATGATTGCCATTTTATTCATCTTTTTTTAATCATCGTGAGAGGAAGGTAAAGGAAACATTATGCTGATTGATACACACCAATTACATTGTGTAATACAGTCAAACAATGCATGCATTATGCTGTTTAATGAAAAAACGTAGTGAAACCAAGAGCCTTTTAGTAAGAGCAGTGATGTCAAGATCAATGTTACTTGATGTCATGTAGCAGAATACCATAAGCAAAAGTGAGGCTCTCCCCAAAAATATTACAGGTTGCATTCGGCGATGTGGAATTCCTGGAGAACAAAGGATTAAAACCATGGAAAGAGTGACCAATGAGGGCAGGTTTCCCTTTGCAGCCGTGAATAAGGAGATAGAAGTGTACACAAAGGCTGGAGCAGTGTAAACAGTGCCAAGGGAAAGGAATTCTTTTACATTATCTGCAGGGATATAACTTGGATATAATGGGAGAAAATTAAACACAGGAAAACAAAGGGAGCGCGCTAAAGAAATTCCCAGTCACAAGGTCAGTTAGCCCAGCGCCTCCTCTCTGAGGAAAAGAAGCCTAGATGCTTGGATCATTCAAAATTTTTTAAGTGCGTGTGATTTCGCCCTGTAGTTTGGGGCATCTCCAGAGCAGTGTGTGCAAAATTTCAAAGGAGGTCAAATCCGCATCGGGGTTTAACTAACGGCACTTTTACATGGGTGAAGGAGTTAACTCCTGTTATCCAGCTCAAAAATAAAATTCTGAAATTCTGGCCCATTAAAACTTAATGAAAATATTCAGTAGAAAAAAAAAAAAAACAAAAAAAAACTGTTGAACTGATAGAGGAAAGGGAAAAATGACCTTACAGTTTTTTTTGTGATTTCTATACAGTAAGCCATATATGCCTTGCCTTTGAGAACTTATTACAGAGGTTTGTGCTTTGAACACAAAGAGATCAACAGCACATTTTAATTAACTGATCACAGTGTAACAAAGTTTAAATGTGCATCCACTTTTTAAAGAATTTTTATTGTAGCTAGCTATTGAAAATTGCTTGCATATAGTTATTTGGCCATATTCTTCCTTCTTATAGGCAGCTGAATAATTTATTTTTCTGTCTCAGGAAATCTGTGTTTTATTTCAAAGAAAAAATGCAGTAAGTCTGCATTTTTAGCCCCACTTACAGAAAAGAGAGAGCACCAATTGCAGCGCTGCGCGTTGAGCATGCATGGCATTGCAGATTGTACAGACATGGGCTGTAAACAGCTTTCATGCAACATCATCTATCATGCTACGGTCGGTTACCTCACCAGCATGTTATTTTATGCTTCCTGAGCCCTAAAACACCAAAGGTTGCCCACTGCTAGGGAGCCGCGGTGCTGCCTGGTAGCGTGAAGTAATGAATGCGCAGCCGAGTGTGCATTGTTTCTGCTTGTGCACCGCTGTAATTTGTTTATCTGTCTAAAGATTATGCAGTTGAAAATCCACAATTTTATGCTGCCTTTGTAAATTATCAAGTCGCTTTTGATGAATGTATCCCCACTTCCAAAGCTAGTGGCATTATAATCTTGAAATATTGGAAAGTGCTCATGCATACAACGCAGAAGGTTATGTTTTTATATTTTTGGCAGACAACCGTGCTATAAAGTAGATCTGACCTTAAGCTTCCTTACTGCATTAAAGATAATTCAGTTTTAACTTTATAGTCCTAAATGTTGCTGTTTATAGAAAGTTATTGCCCAGTCAAACTTGACTGATTACAGATGAGAAAGTCTTGACTGTTTCAGACGAAATAAATTAGTATTGCAAACTAGTTTAAAGTGCATATGTGATTGTATTAGAGACTTGGGGTGTGCAGATCCTAGATTTAATTAGCTATAGGAATTATTTAGCATAACAAAAATTTGCCTTGTGTGCCTAAGTATTTGTATTTATTCCCGGTGTACTGCATTAGAGAAACAAAACAGACTGTAAAAGTCACGTATTTATTGCAAATGTCAGGAAGATGAGTACCTTTTGTTATTCATTAAGCTGCAAATGCTAAAGAAGTCAGTGTTTTGAGGATAAACTTTGGCGTGGAACAAAATGAAAGCAATTCATAGTGTAGGCTGGAGGAATGTCATCTTTCATTTGATGCTGATTTTCTTAAAATCCTTAATGCTCTTTTCAGATGAAGGAATGCCTCTCCTAGGAATGATAAAAGATTGCAGCCATAAGCTGTAAACAATTCATTCATGTCTCTGAACATTTAACATAAGCTCTGCGAGGAAAGAAAATAACCTTAAAGGGCATATGGATTACATTTTATTCAAAGAACAGCACACATCCCACATAATTCAGTAAAAATTCATTGTTCTTAAAAAAAAGGATTGTGCCAAAGCCGATAGCTACAAAAGGTTTGAATGCAGCCGTAAATGATTAATTTAATCTGTACAAGCGTTAGTCACTAAAAGTTTTTAAGGTCCCAGAAGCAAGTAGTAGCCACGGTGATTTCATGATATATTTTATGTGAACAAATTGCTCAAGTTACTGAAAGCAGGATTGGATGTGAAAATTCATTCTGTGTGGTTTTTCTCCAGAGACACCAGGAAAAGGTCTTAATATGCCCCCATTTAGAAACCATTTTCAGCTATTTACATAAATTATTTCTATATTTCTTTCTGTTTCTGTAATCTGGAGAATACTTGAACTCTGACTATCTCCTCTTTTTTTCTTTCTTTTAATTAGTCAGAAAATGATGAGAAGATAGTAATATATGACCACATTGGGCCAAATGTCTGCATGGGAGATCACAAGGTAATTAAATGTTACATCATTAAATGTACTAAGTTTGATTAGGAAGGAGAATGTTTGCACTAGTTTCTGCTATCTTTATATTTAAGCCTATTAAGTATATTAAAAGTTCATATTTTTAATTTACAGCTCAGCTTTGGAAATGTTTGAAAAAGTTGATTCTACTGAAATCAGTACAGTGCGTTAGAATAGATATTGTGTGATATCAGGTAAAGCACAGGATGATGTGAGCTAGCAGGGAGAAACAATATAAGACGAAATGAATAGAAAAAGCTAAGTGTGCCCTTACAGCTATTCCTATGAAGCATAAGTATTTGCACTGGGTTATCAAAAGTGCTTCCAACATACAATTTTAATTAATACAGTGCCCGGCTGATTATTATTTAAGCAATATATTGGCAGTTCCATAGTAAAGCGACTGGTAACAAAAGGAATATTGGCTTATATAAACAGTGAATAAAAAGAAGTAAAATGAATTTTACAAATGGTCTTCTATGTTGAAGGTGTCAGACTGACATCTAAGTAGGAAAGCACCTGTAGCATTTTATGATTTATATCTATTCAAAAACTCACCTAGAAACTTGCACAAACTTGCAAACTGTGCAGCAATTTTAACCCATCCATCCCAGAGGCAGTGCCAGAGTTCTTGAAAAACAGCTCAGTGATGGATCACGTGCGTTTAAATATATGCATTGGGATGCATAAATCAAAATTTACACATACACGCACATATTTACTTCTGTCGTCAGAGTTCTTGGGAGACCGGGGATAGCTTTTCCAGGGAAGCACGCACTGCAGGGGTTTGGTGCAGAATCCCCCCATTCGGCTGCTGCGTGCAGCGATGCAGGGGGCAGCGCTGGCGCCGGCAGCCAAGAGCCCGGAGCAGCCGCATGCCCGAGCCCACGGGCAGCAAATCCCCCTGCCCTTCCCGTCCCCGAGCACAGGAGCAGAGCCCTGCGGAGCCGTTCCGCTTACATCAGTCCATGGCACGTGCACCCTGGCATCATTTTGTCTCGGCTGTAGAGGAGTTTTTGTCCTGTTTATTACTGATTGTAAAATAAATGCTTCGAGTTTCCCACATGTAACTTCTATTTTTCCCTACCTTGCTGCAGCCCGTGTTCCTGTCCTTTCGAATAGCTGCTGGGGCAGGTAAACCTATTGCAAATGTGCACAAGTGTTGTGTCGTGCAGTGATGTGGTGGTAAATATCAATTTTTTTCCCTTTCCGTTTGCATTTTCTACATCATTTCCCCTGTGTTTATTTTTCCTTTTTAAAAAAAATGCCAATTCCGCAACAGGAAAAAGATGCCTCCGGAACGAGAAGATTTTCCGTGCAACCACACTGTAGCAAGGAGGGAAGGGAAGCGCAGCATGCTGAGATACATAACCACAACAGCCGTGTTGGTAAATCCAGTGCCACATTTTAGACTGCTGATCGTACACTATGCTTCAGCATCCGGACTTTTGGAGAGAAGCCTCACATACCTCACTGTCTTGTATGTTCATGTGACATCGAGTAGAAATGTGGAATTATTTTTTATATATATATGTCACGATTCTGTTGCCAAAACTCTAAATAGACAGCAGAGATGTTATGTATTTTAGATTTCACAACTTTCAACTTTTAATAAGTGTTTGTCAATGTGGAAAAGCTACTTCAGCATATTATAAACTTCTAAAGGTGTCATGCCTAACATTATATATCTTTGCCACTTTGGGGTTTTGTACATTGGATTGTATAGATAGAGATATCGATGGTTTTAAATGGTGTTTTCTTTGTTTTGACCAAGGCTTATGGTTTGTGTTTTAGTTTTAGTATTTTGTTTTTCATTTTTATAGATTTTTTTCTCATGTTATTTACTATACTGCCATGTTACATGGTTTTTGAATCACACAGCAGCTGCTTTCTAAACATACATATATATGTGTGTGTATATATGTATGTATCTATGTGTATATATACACAGATATATAAATAATTTATAAACCTGACCAAAACTTACGCTAAATATACTTTCCAATATGAATGCTTGAGAGTGCCATATCAGCAGTTAGTGTTGGAGCCTTAGCAGGTTTAGTTAAGTGTACATCAACAAATAACATTTATATATTACAAATAATATATAGCAGTGCCATTCTGGATACAGATATATAGCATCCTATATAGCACATATATTAGTTTCACTTTGTTACTCCTATAATCCCTTCTTTCTATGTAATATTAAGGTTTGAATGTGAAGTTCTTAGGTAGGTTTGGGTGTAACTTTCAAGAATTTTGTAAACTGTTTTTTTGTCTGTCTTTTGTTACTGTTTTATGGTGCCAAGTATTCTATATTAAAACAATAACAACACGGGAGAAGAAAATAATAGTCTGCTTCAAGTAGCAACTGCATTGGACACAGGCTGTATTTATACAGTGTTAAAGAAAAAAAGGAAAAAAAATGTAATTTTTCCTGGTTAGTAGCTCAGTGCAACCTACAATATAATCTCATTACAAACATTTTTCTCCCACCACTAAATACAACATTAAAAGGTGATTAGAGAGTCTGTTGATGAAACACAAATGTATGTTTTATTGATTTAATTTAGAACACTACAGAGTTCATGGACTGTGTGCTGGCATTAGATTGATGCTTGATTTTGGTGTAAATCACTACGGTTGGAAGGCGGGAGCGCTGCTCGCGGACTGGACCCCCATCCAGGCGGCGGTGCCTGCAACGCAACCCCAGCCGCGGCTCCCAGCAGTGCCCGAGGCCTTTAGCGACGAGTGCGCCGGTTCTCAAGCAATAAAACTGATCATGGTGACCCTGGCTGCCTCTGTCCCTTTCCTTCGGCACTGGGGATCGACGGGAAACTGCTAAATTGTGAAAAAAAAAATAGCTTTTCTCAACTTCTAATCTCCTACCAATTAACAGGACCGGGTTTTGCATGAAAACACGGGTTCTAGAATGCATGTCTAAGTGTAAAGCAGAACACGATACAAAACCCAAAAAGGGCAGTGGAAAGCTGGTATTAGAATACCCAAGTGTTAATGCACAGAGTTACTACTACAGTTTTACAGTTATTCGTGAGCTGCCAGCCCCCAGTAGCTAGGTAAATATGCCAGGATCAACATCACGGTCATGAGCTCCGGTTAGAGAAAAACTGCTGCCTTTTTAAAACTCGTTTATAGATAAAAATGACCAGAGCTATAAACTGCAAGCCCATAAACAGGCATAATTCAAGGAAAGGAATTAGTTACACAGGTGACCTGTCACAGTATCTGTTGAGCTGGGAAAGTCTAATTTAACCCGCGGAACATCATTAAAAAAAAAAGAACGACATTTTGTGGTAATAAAATAATAAAAAGGAAAAAAAGAAATAATAAAGGTCATTCTCTCTTGCGCTCATCCCGCAGGGCCCGGAGCTGTTCCCGCGCGCGTTCCTGCTGGAGAATAGGGGGAAAACTGCTAAATAACGACTCTATCACAGAGAAGTGCCCGGTTTCTGGCAGCATCCCCGTTTCGGGGGCGCCCCTTTCCCACCGCGCGTCTCCGTGTGCGGGGGCTGCGCGGGAGCCGCCGGGGAGGATGTTCCCCGCGGGTGCAGTACAAAGGTACCTTGCTCTAAAAGGGAGGGGGAAAAAAAAAAAAAAAAAAAAAAAAAAAGCAAGATACGCGTCGCAGACTGTAGATTTCCGAGCTCCTCGGGGCAAGTTTCATTCTAGGAACCCGAGAAAGGAGCAGGTGTGAGAAATATGGCTTTCAAGCGCAGGGGCTCCCGCGACCACCCCTGCTCGGAGCCAGGAAGTGGCTGCGCTCCCGGCGCGGCTCCGACGACGCGTCTCGCCGCGTTCAAAGCAGAAGCGAAAATTAATTTCCGAGCGGGATTACCCTCGCCCGTGCGCGGTATTTCGCGGGCTCTCGCTGTAGGAATTCGAGGGACCCCCCCGCGGAATTCGCGGGCCCGGGATCCGCTCACATCTGAGCGCCCTAAATCAAAGCAAGAGGAGCGCGGCCCCGAGCGGCGGCGCCCGGGCCGGGCCG
>VZSV01000316.1:310306-379486 GCA_013398735.1 Nothocercus julius
GCCGCGCTCCGCAGCCCCCGGGGACCCGCCGCCTCCGCGGGGCTCCGCGTTGACGCCGTCGGGCTCTCCTAGCACATGGAGCAGGGAAACTTGGGCCGGTGACCGCAGCCTGTCCCTGCCCCAGGGACACAGCTGCAGTGAAACAGAAAATCCTCCTAGCTTCGGGTGTGAATCAATAATGTGTTTCTGCTGGGCTCTTCTTGATGGTACAGGCAGCATTTTATGGTTGTATTTAGATATGTTTCCGCATTGAGAGGGTGATTCATTTCCACCTATCAAAATGAACGAGTGCTTTGCCCCTGATACGGGTAACCTTCTTTACAAGATGACATCGCAACAAAACTGAGATCGGTAACACCACTTTCCTCTGACACTGATGCATTCAGCCACATGCATTCTGTAGCATTATTTTACATTATCCAATATTAAGCACTGCACTAGTGTTAACTTCATTCAAGTCTCGCTTAGCCTTTTATTACTTCTTTTTTTTTGTCATATATACACATTGCAGTATCTGTGCAGGACATGTGCTACATGAACACAAACCACAGATAAGAATCATCTGCCTTTGAGGCTTATGGGGTATGAGCGCATGTGCTGTCTCTTCCACATGAAGGACTAATGTCTGTCTTGAAGCAGGGGGCACTTGGGGCTAGTGATGCCATCAGAGAAAACAAAGTCATTTTAGATGAAAAGATCCTTGCTGAGACATCGTCACAGGATAATGTATGTTCTGGGATTGGCCATATTTAATACTTTTCATTATGGTCCTTGGCACAAAAAGTAGGAATATGCTAATGACACAGAGTTGAAAGTCATCCGTAGTGCAGAATAAGAGAAACTGGGTGACCTTGAGAGTGGTGTAACAGAAATGTGAAGAAAAATGGAAATGCAGCCTGGGGGAGCCCTTTCCTGCACCCTGCTCTTTCCCTGCTCCCCTGTGTGTGCACCAGCCCCTTGCTCCCTGTCTTGGGAGCAGCATTGCCTACTGAGAATTGTGCGGCTGGAAAGGTATCCACAATGGAGACCCAGTGCAGCCACACTTGTGGCCAGGGCCCCTGTGTGCCACAATGAGGAGGAAAACATAGCAAAATGTCAGCCAAATAGTAAATTTATGGGTATTATACTTGGCCATTAAAGGGGGAACAAAGTTTGCAAAGGAGGGAAGGATATTTGTTCTTTTGTGTGACTGCTGAGTCACTCTGTTTGTACAGGCAAAAAATGTTTAAGAAATAAAGTAACTTTCCATGGGTGGGTAAGAAAATGCATTCATCCTCCAGGGTTAGGGAGAGAAGAAACCAACAGCATCCGGTCCACAGGCAGGGGACAGTGGTTATGCTGCTTGTGTTTTTGCTTGCAGTTTGTCATTAGGAGCAAAGTGGTCCCAAGCATCATTTTTCTCTAACAACTCTGTGGTAGTCTGCATTTATATTTATAGCTTTTTAACACAATGCACCTTATTATATCTTTAGGTTAGAGCACTGTGTTACAAGGTTATAAAAACAAAGACCACTGAATGCCTGCAGGGTGTAATTTATATATAGACTTTAGTTTGTTTTAAGACTGTTCTGATCCCTTCAAGATAACTTATTTCTGTGTCTGATGAAGGCTGGAGTGTGATGTTGAAGGTATTAGCAGGAAGATTTCAACATTCCTGCGTGAATTCATGTTTCTGCTTTGGTTTTGAGCACCAAGATTTCAAAGCTCTGGGAAATACTTTTTATTAAGCCTAACTTGCATTTAAGATGCTAAAGTCTCCATCCACTGCAGCAAATACAATCACTGATGGAAAGTACCCTGTGTATGGTATAAAACGTGCATTTTAGAGAACAATTTTTGTAAGTGATCAGAATATCTCCATCCTAATAGTCTATCCTTCTAATGGAAGCAGGTTACAAGTCACTCTTTTAAAGTGCAATAAGCCCCTGTGAGCTCTATTTTGTCTAATCAGGGCTGGGAAATCGTTTGCCCTTATTTGTATTAAACTGAGGTATATACCTACTACAAGTCATTAGTGCTGTAAGGAGATTGCCTTCCTACGGGTAGGGTGGATTGGAGAATCAGGGACTAAATTGCCAATAAATAAACAGTTCCTCTTGTAGGATCTATTGATCCTCACTAAGCCGCAGAAAAGCATTTTGTTAGTAAAACTCTTCCTGACTGTCCAAGCGAGGTTAAAAAAAGTTATTAGTGATTCCTGAAAGATTGTGGCAGGTAGTCTCAGTGCAAGTTTCCTGCAAATAGGACCACAACAGATACATAGACACAGGAGGAAGCAGTTTTCTGACTGCAGTCTCGCTCTGCAGTCCCTTGCTGCTGTGCTTTGCTCCACACCACCCTCTTTGGGAGGCAGCACTCCTTGCCGGGCTCTGAAGTGCCATGAATGGGTATGATGCTATTTGTGAAATACACCCAGCATCTGCATGGTTTAGTGAGCATGGGGAACACAACTTGATCAGGGCAATGGCATCTCATTCCTTGAAAAGCTATGATGCAGCTACTAAAATTCGTCCCACGAGCATTAGGAAGCAGCTTGGGAGTAGAAGTGTCTGAGCTGGCTTGGAGAGGACCTGTGTGCGGCTCCAAGCTGGACAGTGGAGCCTCCCCAAGGGGCCACAAGTGCCACCGACGCAGGATGCCTGCCCCATCCCGGAGGCCCATCCCGGAGGCCCATACTACTCCCATCATCGGCTGAGCACATATTCAGGGATACGATATGCAATATTGGAACTGCCTTGAATGAGAAATAAAGCAGAGAAATGAAATTCATTTTATGTGGCTGTATAGTTGGGGCTTTTTGTTGTTGTTCAAACAAATAAAAAAATGTACTGCATGTTGATCTACTGCTGCTTCAGTAAATAGACTGCTTGAGACGAGATGTCCTCTGTAAGGGTGGGGCTGCCACCCCTCACCAAACACTGACCCCCCAGGGATATATTTTTAGCAGGCTCATGTGCAAATGACATCATGAATTCAGAAAGTTTCAGGATATATGGTGTATTTATTACCTACTGTTTTATTTATGCGTTTCTTATCATTAAGTTACGTCACAGGTAAGTATGTTTAAGAAATGACACGCTATCTGTTTTTGTTTCTCATGTCTGTCTCTTGGATTTTGTTTTGAAAACTCTTGCAGACTCCATTATCTTTCTTCCTTTCTGATTTTATCTTTTCTAGTTTCTTTTCTTTTTTCCTTCTATCAATCTTTGTTCCCACAGTACTGGCAATGAGATTATTTAATAGATTAGTTTTCTTTGGGATGTTGGTTAATTATTTTCATAGACATTTAAAACATGAACCAAGAATATTTTTTAAGAGTTGTGAGTAAGCAAAATGCTCGTGAGTGTTGTAAGCAGTCACTTGTGCTGAGCTTTGTCTTTCTGCGAAATGTGTGTTTCTTCCATGTTCACCTAGTATTATTTAGAGCCATTCTTTTTTTCTGGAAGGACAGAAAGGAGTTTGTGCCACCTGAGGGCACTGTAATACTATATCACTGCAGTTTAGAGAAATGTGCAAGAGCACAGTGTTTGTGACAGTCCCCATTACTTACCTCTTACAGCTACCAAATATTGACCTTGAATAAATGCTGCTGGAGTGAAGATCACACCAGAAGAGCTGTTTTTGCAGATGGGCATCGCAGAATCGAGGTTACCCTTTCCTCGGTGTTTCCTGTGCTTGCTGTAGAGAGATGGCCATGTTAAATCACTGCTTATCTTAGCGGCTGTGTGGCCGGCGTGGGGTCACCGGCGTGCCTGGCTGTGCAGCTCAAACACATCTGTGTTCCCCAGTCTCCTGCCACTGCCCGCACCACTGTCCCTGTCCCTTCTTTTTTCTCGGGCTGCTCTTTGGTCTCTCGGGGCCCCACTGTACCCCATCCCAGAAAGGACACGGGCAGGTGCTCCCTGGACAAGGAGGGCCCTGCAGGACATGTCCCTTCTGGGGCACGTGGACTCCTTGTGGAGCGGCCCTGGAGCTGGCGGTGCCTCCCGTGGCAGGGTGTGGGTTCCCAGCCCTGGCTGCTGCAGTGGCCGCTCCCGCACTGTGCCAGGCGCGGGGCTCCCAGGGCCCAGGCAGGGGGCCAGCCTGGTCCCACTGGAGAAGCTTGGAGAGGATGCTGAACTCATCCTCACCTCTGCTGTGAGGAAAACGGGCACAGAATGGGTTTTCATAGCACACACATAATTCATGATATAAAATTCTGTTTTGATTTCATGTATTTATTTTCTCTTTAAGATTCAAGTGTATCAGCTATACCTTCCTGAGCACTTACTTGGGTGACTTGCTCTTAAATGAACACTTAGTTGCATTCTCTAAGGGACAGTGTTAATTTGCTAACATAACCACATGACATTGGCAATCACTGAATTTTTTAATTTTTAATTTTGTTTAATTTTTAATTGATTGCTTTAGTGACCCAGGAATACAAGCAGGATCACTTCTAGGGATGACTTATTCTTTTATGAATAAAAGCCAAATAGACTGACCCCTCCCCCCTCAAAAAAAAAAAAAAAAAAAAGTGTACCCTATCTGATTGGCAAGGGAGTATTCAGCTTATTTTCCATAATAGGATTTCTTGGATGTACTGGTGGAAAATAAAAAAATCGTGTCAGATGAAGCAGTTTTAAAAATATACCAGAATGACTCATATTTGGGAATTATCCTGTAGTAAAGAAAAATGAACAAGAGTAATTAAATAAGTTAGAAAGTTTCATACGTAAACAGAACTCTACCTTCAAAGGTTATGACCTGATCCTTATATTATGGACAATAATTTATATATCTATATCGAGAATAGTTATCATGTATTGAGAATAGTTATCATGATCTGGGGAAATGGGGTCAGATGATAACTGCATATGTGACATCTCTAAGGTTGGGGATAGCAAGCGCACAGACTGAGGTCCATGACACACATTGCAACAGTCATAAATTATGTTTTTGTTATTAACAAATAAAACACAACAGCACAAAATACAAGCATACTTGTTTTTTGTTATAGGTAAAGTAAAACTTCAGCTGTGTAAGTCATATCAGAATTGTATCTTCAGTCAGTCCTTCGTTATTTTGGCTTTGTTTTTTGAAGAACTTGCCTCAGTGTTGATGGCAATCATGTTACTGTATCCCTTATGACATTAAATTTAGAAATTAAGTATGAGCCAAGGATACATCTACTGGTAAATGCCATTTAGGAAAACGTGGAGAGATGATGATCACAAAACCAGGGTAGGAAGTCCAGGTTCGGGTCTTTATAATAGGAAGACCATAGCCAGAGGTGCTTCCATGCTCACTGAAAATAAAACCTCAGCCATTCTTGAGCCAACATTTGATGTAGTGAGAGCTTCCGTGATAAGAATGAGATCCAAGCCTTGATTTTTGGAAGCAACCTCCACGTTCCACAGCAAGTATTTATTGAACAAAATAAATGTTAATGAAACTTTTTTCCTAGACTGTTTTTCCATACATGACATTAGCAAACACTTTTCTCATGATATTGTTATCGACATAGAATATGGCCTTTTTTTCATGTGTTTTCCCTGTGTAAAACTAGAAGTCTTGACTTTACTTGGACATATCCTCACGTGCTCTTTTTATCCCCTACTATGCCAAATGACCAGCACTTCATTTTTCCTTATGGTGTTAGTTTTTGCATATTTGACACCCAATTTGCCAAACAAATGATGACAGTAATCCTTTGTTTTGTACTGCTGCTTCACCTCATCCAAGTTTCACTGTTTTTTTTTTTTTTTTTTGGTGGAGGGAGGAGCAATCCTCCTTCACCTCTTCCACCTTCTACTTTAGTGTTCTGTAAAGATGAAAGGCTGGAATTACTAATACTAAAATAATGTAGCATAGCATTCACTTGAGTGCACTGCAGGTATTCAAGGTAGCTTGCAACAGCTTATACAGAGCTTCTCTTTAATAGTTGGTGGTATAGTGATGAACTCCAGTTTGGAAGGAGCAAAGTGCTGACAAGTACAACCCTTCCCTGAAGAGCAGGCATTAAAGGACTGAGAAGAAGTGGCTGTAAGAGGAGATGGAAAGGGTGGCTCTGAGGGACCCTCTCAAAGAAAACAAAAGTGAAAATTGTGAAAATTTTCCTTTTGTTTTTCCCTCCCTCAAAACAAACATGTAGAAAAGGGCAACTTTAATAGAACAGGTGATTGTAATGATGAACAGAATGTCTGTTAATAAGGGAAAAGGCAAAAAAAAGTCACGAGTTTAGAAAGAAAATCTATTTTAAATGCTCCTCATCCATAAAGAAAATATTGCTCTCTTTAAATATGTCAATTAGTCTCCTAATTTATTCTGAGAATATTACAAAGTGGAAGATTGCAACCAGTGCCTGTCCCAGTGCACACACATGCCACTGTGCAATGCAGGACATACATAGGGGCTGCCACATCCCAGCCAGGTGCCCCATCACTGCCCTGGAGCTGGATCAGGTCAGTGGCACCTGCCCACTGGTGTGGATTGACTCACATAATGTGCCCGTGGTGACACTCTTGATGCTTAGGGGGGGTTCTCTTAAAATCATGTCTCAGAATATCTTATCCTGTATGTTTCTGCTAATAAATGCTCTTGCTGTTCCAGTGCAACTGCAAAAAAAAAAAAAAAAAAAAAAGACTTATTAGCCAAAACCTAGTTCAAGTGGATAAAAGAGTATGTGAAAGATGCTATGCTATGAGAAAACCCCAATTATAGGCAATTATAAGTTAGAGGGAAGGCAGGAAAATGAATTGTCATTGACTAATTCTCTGGAAATATCTGGTTGAGTTTTAATGTGATACAGTGCACAGGTCAGTGATGTCAAAGAATAAAATGATCAAGATATAGAAATATGTCCCATTCCTCTGCAAGCTATTTTAATGACTCCCTCTATATGGAACTATTCTATGTATATAATAATTAAAATAGAATGACAGCATAATTGATAGACATTGGCAGCTCATGTTTAAAGTTGCCCTGTTCTTGCTGCTGTACATGCCTGACTGCTGCTGCTGAATTGCTCAGAAGAGTAGCACCATGCCAGGAGTCTCCCGTGGCTTTCTTTTTTTTTATTTTTATTTATTTATTTTTAATGGTTTTGACTAAAAAAATGCATCTCTGTCTTTGAGGAAAATATGTTTATTTGTGTGTATAAACAGTGTTAACGCTTTCAATTATCTTAGTAGATCTGGTGCTAGCATTCATCCAGACCTTGGTACTTCTTTCTGTTCCTGAATGCTGCAATTTTGCCATAAAAGAGGCAATGTCCCCACGGGCATGTAATTCCTCCTGGTGCATCTGGAAGGGGGCTTTGTTAATGCCCTGCTCCATGAGCTCCTCCATGGTCTGGGTGTGCGAGCTGGGCAGTGTCCAAAGTGGGGCTCATGTCCACCCAAAGCGGGAAACCTTGAGAGAGAGGTTGCAATCAAACCTTTCCTGGTGGCAGTGCAGGGAAACAGAAAAGACAGCTGGAGTTTTTATATTTTGGATTGATTTTTTTGCAGAGCTGTCAGAAAGGAAGAGAAATGTCTTATATATGCTCTAGAATATCCACAATGCAGGTCGTTACAATATGCAGTGAGGACACTATGCCCTATCTGGGCCTGCATTTCCTTTTCAAGATAGCTAGGCTGGGCTGTTTCTGCTTCCAAAAGTGCTAGACAGTTTCTGCAACTGATAGTGCGGTGTTAACTGTGCATGTCAGGTTAGATGAGAAAAATGAGTAATAAATGGCAAAGTAAAAGGTCTTTCACTGGCAAACAAATCCATAAACACAGAAGACTGCTGATGCTAACATGCAAACAAAGCAGACGCCAAGTTCCTCCTGAGCCACTGAGATGGTGAATGTTTCCAGAGACATAAAGGTTTCTGTAGATAGTATCTGGAAATGGTTCAGAAAACTAATCACAACCAAAAGAAAAAAATAGCAAAGTGGGACAAGGGTGGCTTTATGATAAAAAATCAAAACTGTTTGTTCAAACATTAGAACCTTCAATTTCATTTTCATTGTGTTTTAGGAAGCAATGTTATTATATTAGGGACATTGTTCCATTTCCTACAATATAATCAGGGTCCTACATTGCCATTCAATTGTCAAATAATATTTAATTTTCTTCCTTGCTTTTCTGCTTTATGAGAAAAACTTATTTGCATTTTGTTTGGAGGATATAGCAGAAACTCATGACTGGGGTTAGTTCTAAAATTTTATTAACTGAATAATTGGACAAAAATCTGTCTATAATTTGATAAAAATCACTTGTGTTGAATGAAATAACACCAGGTTAGCTTTGAGTCAGTGACTTGGGTATGAAACATGCTTTCTCACTGAACATGGAGGAAATGTATTTAAATGTCTTTAAGTGTATTTAATCACTGTGAACACCTATATGACTCTCGAGTGCTTGGTGAAAATATCATAATTCATCATTCTTCAGCAAGTCCCTTTTGTGCAAAAATGAACGTCCCTCTCTGTTGTTATATCCCCTGGTTGTGCATTCATTTTGCAACTAGGCCAAAAACTGTGCATATTAGAAATTTATTTGTTGCCCTAGATTCTTCTGCATGGGAACAAAAAAGGGATGCTCTAGTGTTACACAATTTACATTTCAGTGATTCTACCTGCTGAGCTGGGAAACACATAGACTGACAAGGTCTTTCTTTTTACTAGGTGAGCCCTATAGGAAGAACAAAAGCATAGCTATCAGTGTCTGACATTGAAAGGGGTTGCTTCTTCATTAAGGGGCATTTTTGTTTCAGTCACAGCACCTCTACTGTGTCACAAAGCAGTGAAGCATAAGGGACTGATGTGTTAAAACAGGTACTCCTAACACACTAAAAGCATGGGCTGTTTCAAGAATCTATCCATTGCAGACCACCTAAGTATGATGCCATCGTAACATTTTATCCATGCATATCAATCTTAAAAACAACTTGTGAGGAATCTTTTGTTCCTGCAGCTAAATCTGTCAAAACTTCCCCTACCAAAGATGTTCCGTGATAGACACATCAATGTGATGTGTGGTCAAATGGAAGATGGGAATTTAATGTTTTTCCTTTTTCCTCAGGAATCTCTGGGGTAGATGCTATCACTTCTATTTCTATCAATCTCATATCATGAACTCTATCCATGAGATAATAACAGTGTTTGTCCCATATAAGCATAAATAAATCTCAAGTAGAAGGCAATGTCACGCTATGTTTCATAGGCCTTTTCATAATGTAGAACAAACTGTAGCACTCACATAACTCTTCATGAAACCAAATATCTTCTGTTGTTTATCTTGAAGAACCAGTAACAAAATGAGATGAGTGTGTTGTCTTTCAGCAGGAGTCTACAGCTGCAGACTGAGAAAACAGCACTGACAGTCCACTATAAGGAGAGCAAAACTCACGTGGTGACTTGCTGCAGTTGGAAGATGAAGCAGAATTCATAAATACACTTTGTAACAATATCAGTTAAATTTAAAGGTGAACGTTGTGGAAGAGATTATAAGAGGCATATTTTATTTGGTTTTGGTAGAGGCTTGCTCTGGTTGCTGTTTGATGAACTATTTGGTGCAGATGCAGCTCCAGCTCCTGGGTGCAGGAGCATCTGAGTGCTGCTGCGCAGGGATGTGGACAAAGGATGTGCTGGGGAAGGTTCTCGTTTGGCACCATTCCCCCAGTCCTCCTCTGCTTTCATACCCAGCCCAAAATGGGGCTTAACTGTGCAAAGCACCATGCTATCACAAATTAAACAGTCTTAATGTTCAGATGAGGCCCCGAACTGCAAGTTATTGTTCATATGTCTTAAGTAACCACAACTTGAGTGCTTGCTCACAAGTGATTTCCTTTTCTGATGCTCAGTATGTATTTTTTTAAATTATATTCTTATTCATAGTTAATAGAACATGTTTTGTTTAACTGCCAGCTTTGTTATATATTGCTGGTTATTAAAATTCCTATAATTATGCTGATATCTCTTCCAGTACAAGTACCTGAGGGGTGAATGTAGGGAGGATGGGGCCAAACTCTTCTCCGTGGTGGCCAATGACAGGAAAAGGGATAATGGGTGCCAACTGAAACCCAGAAAGTTCCATCTCCATGCGAGGAAGAATTTTCTTCCTGTGAGGGTGACAGAGCCCTGGCACAGGCTACCCAGAGAGGCTGTGGAGTCTGCTTCTCTGGAGACCTTCCAGACCCTCCCGGATGCGACCCTGTGCCCCGTGCTCTGGGTGTCCCTGCTTGAGCAGGGGGGTTGGACTAGATGATCGCTAGAGGTCCCTTCCAACCTCAACCATTCTGTGAGTCTGTGGTTCTATGGTTCTGTATGGAACACCTCCTTTGTACACAGACTTTGTCTTCTTACAGAAGAAACTTCCACTTAAGTTTTTTTAATAAGCAGGAGAACAAAATAATTCCTCTCTGTCACTCAAAAGGGAAAAAGCAAGCCAAAATGCTGCCATTATTATGTTTTGTGTTTTCTGAGGGGACTTTGAATGTGTAATTGCTAGCTTTCAACAGTTGTGAAAAAATTAAAATGCAGATAATATTTTTTTCCAGTTTTCAACATCTAGAGTACTCTGCACAGACAAGTGCACAAAATAAGCAAAGTGATCATTGAGAAACAAATGTTTTGGTGATACAACCTGAGTAACTGGAAAAATTGAAAGCCACCTTATTGATGATAACTTTTGCATTGACTCTTGGATGTGCAGGCTGTTTATTTAGACAAGTTGTCTTTCCATGATTATCCAAATTTTAGAAACCAGAATTATTTTGTAATGTCTTTATAATTGTACGGTACTCCACATGAGTAACATCTCAATCCTCTCATCATAGATATCATCTATATACTAAATATATATATATATATGCATGCATATGCATATCCTACACATACCCATACTACAGGCAAATGTTCTTGTGCAATGATCTCTATTGTTGAAGTAATTTACAGTATTTCTGTTTCTTTGATTCCTTCCACATGATAATGACATGGTGTAGTGGCTAAAATCTAATGTTATCCATAAAGAAATGCAATAATAATAAATTAATAATAATTAATACATTTCCATAAATTCTAGAAGCCTAAATATATGTCATATTTTATTGTCACAGAATATGGTATCTTGTTTGTTCAGGAAAAATGTGCAAAAAGCCAGAGGCAAGTATTATGTGTATATAGTCTATTTGCCAGGACTATGTGTAAAATGGTATTATTTTTTACCCCATTTCCCTAGAGCTCTAACTTTATGAAGATCTCAGATGGAAGGATTAAAACTTCGTTAATTAGATACTATGGTAATCAGATTTTTGAGCAGATATTACCATCCTGAGGACCTTTCCATTTATTTGAATCTTCAGTCTTTTGGTTCTTGGTCTAGCTATTAAAAAAAAAAAATGGAAATTTACACTGCAATGACAACTAGGCATCTCTTAGGCAAAGGAAGTTTTCTGTAATGTCGTAACAGCTACATACTGTCCAAGCCCACCTCTCTGCAAGTACTTGTGGCCAAGGAGGATATTTAGAGCAGTTTTTAGGCATCAGTAAAAATTCAACATGCTGTAGAAAATCACTGTCCTGTTACTGTTTTCTTCAATTTTAAATTACATAACTTCTGACAGTATATTTTTTAAAATACTCGTATCAAATATTTCAAAATTTGCCTAAGACATGGACTTCTGTATAATCATTTTTAAGGCTCTATTATATACCCATAAGCATTTTGTACAAGATAGCGGAACAGTGACTTGAGGCAAGCAGTTGTTTTTACCTATTCAAAGCTTAAGGAAGATATTTCAGGAAAAAAATATTGCAAATGTGTATTCTGTATGCCTGTGATGACACAGAATTAGATCCGAGGAGTTCCAGACCCTCTATCCAATTCTTATTTAAATACTGCCATTGCAGGACTGTGGCATTAGCCCTTCAATCTTTCTTTTGCATGGTGCTGCGTTGGGTGCAGTTGTCCTGTGCATCGGGAGGAATCAGGAGTCCAACATCGATGCAGGTCAGGGTAAGATCAGGTAGTGCTAGCTGTGAAAACAATCAGAAAAACTACCTAAAATATCACACCTGTTCTAATCTCTCCGCCTCTTCTAATTAAAACTTGGCTAAACCAAGTCCTCCCTGGAGACAAAGCAAACCCTTCGCAGCCAGTTCTGGGAATGAAAGTGACTGCTGCTGGTGAGAAGACTGCTGCATGCTTACCGCATCCCTGTGAAGCAGTTTCAGGACACTACTCTGAGCATCACACTGACTTCCTTGCCCATTCTCATCTCCGCATCTTGAGGAGCTGATGAAGACGGGGTTAGTTCACAAGCTGCCACCTGCGATTTCAGGCCCTGCTCTCGTCCTTGCTCCTGTCACCTCACTCTTCTCTCATGTCTGGGACTGCTGAAGGCTCCTTGCACCAAGGCTACTGCTTATGTGCCCTCCTCACCTCAGTGTCCACTTGGAGCCCTCTGAGCCCAGCAGAGGATCAGCCATGGCCAGGGCTCTCCGCTCGTCCATCAGTCACCTTGATCCTGGAGCAAGGGGCTAATCCTGCTCCAGTGCTGGCTGTGCCAATGCAGGAACTAATTGGTCTTCTCGCTTCGCACATGCAACATTTATCAATGAAAACCCAGAAGGAGGAAGTGCTCTGGTGACATGGGGAATGGCTGCCATGGTAGGAAAGGGGTCACCTAGGTCTTCGTAGAAGGAGATGAAGATCTTGGGTCCTAACACTGGAGAGCAGCTGTGGCTTTATATGGAGGCTGCAGAGCCACGCTGCCCCTGGTCTCTGTGCTCAGAAGGCAATATTCTGTCTCGTTAAATTGAACTCACATTGATTTCAAAAAAACAGTCTCACAACAAAATTGTGAAATAATATATTGTTTGTACAAAAAGATAGCTGGCCATGCAGAAACAGTAGCAGATGTGGAGACAAGCAGCCCTCTGTGCTGCAAGGAACGTTAAATGCTATAAATCGTAATAAGAGTAAAGTCACAGAGAATTGCTTTCAGCTATAAAACCGGAGGAGTAAAACAAGACAAGAAAGCAGGTGATCGAGACTATGAAAAACATTAAAAGATTTTAATCATAGCAGAAGCACAAAATGAAGACAAAGAGAAGGCGTTTAGGCTGCAACCAAAAATCATTGCTCATGCAAAGAAGCTGAACAAAAAGAAAGCACAAAACGACAACAAAATAATGAGGTGTTGGTGCACAGTCAGTATATTTTCACTGTGGAGGAGCGTGGATGCCCCTTCCCTGCTGTGTGCTGGCGGCTGCACAATGCTGTGCTGGGGGATCCTGCGCTGCTCAGGCTGGGAATGGCAGCACGTGAGGAAACCAGAGCTCTGCTGTCACTCTGACACTCGGGGAATTTAAATGGTGTAGTATGTTAAATGACACAGTTTTCACACTTGATTTTAAACACGTACGGTGGCTCTTCTGCTGTCCTCTACAGGCAGCAGAGTAACAGGGAGGGTTCTTGCACCTCACAAAGACCTGCTGGCATTTTAGTGTGGCTGTGATAGCATCAGCCTTTTATATACGGTGCTTGTTGCTTTTTTTTTTTTTTGAAACCCTTTTAATTCCGTTGGTGCATGTAAAAGGATGTGCTGCCTGAGTGGACCAGGGCAAGTGCAAATCCAAGAGGATGTGAGGCAGGTGGTGCTGCCCCTGTTCACTCTCGCTCATCCCTGTCTACTCGTGTGTCGTATGTGGTCTGTGTCCGACTCAGTCTTTCAGGTCAGGAAGTGGGTTTCTTTCATGGTTTTGGCCCAGTGTACCGTAGTGCCTGTGCTCGGTGAGTGGGAATAAGGAACCACAGCTGTTCAGGAGTGCTGATGCTCAGACACGGCCACTCACAGTTTTCTTGGAAATACATGATTCACTATTACCTTCCCTGCCAACATGCTATCTGCTGTGACAACTTGTTTCTTGCCCTGCCCTTGCAAACGTGTCTTTAAGACATGGCGATGCACTTGGAAGCACTGGTTGTACGGCTTGGTTTGCCTTTCATCACCTGAACCTCTCCGAGCTGCACTGCCCTATGGCATCTGTGCCGGGCCAGGCACAGCTTAGATGGGGGAGCTGTGCTGCACATTCCCCCTCGCTGTGGTGCTCCGAGTTAATCCTCAGCAGCACCAGGCTGCGCGTGGATGGGCACAGGCAGGATGGGATGTCTGAGCTGCCATGGGGCGGGAGGAAGCTGCAGCTCCCACGCGCTTGGCTGCAGAGGAGGAGGATGGGGCGGGGGGGCTGCAGCCCCTCTGGGAGCCTCCCTCCAAGCAGCTTCTCTCCGGGACTGCCCCTGGGAGCAGGAGTGAGGAGGCTCTGCTCACATCACTGTGGAAGGCAGCAAGCGGCAGCAAGTGCTTTTAATCTTGAGCACTGTTTATAGGTTATAAAGGCCAATATTACATGACATTTGCTCTAGTGAGAGGGGAAATGGATTCAAATGAGTCAGGGCTTCCCAGTCCCTCCTCTGCGGCGGGCTGGGACCCTTTCCGCCAGCCACTGGCCTCTGTCCAGCCCTGGAACTTCAGGCTGCTGGCCGCTGTGATGCTGGTGGTGACCATGCTGTCACTGGCTGAGAACCTGGCTGTCATCTTGGTGACCTCCAGGTTCAAGCAGCTGAGACAGCCCATCAACTACATGATCGTCAACTTGTCCGTGGCTGACTTTCTGGTCTCCTTGACTGGTGGCACTATCAGCTTCTTGGCCAACCTGAGAGGTTATTTTTACATGGGACACTGGGCTTGTGTGCTGGAGGGTTTCGCCGTCACCTTCTTTGGTAAGCTTGCTTTTGCTTGTGGCTGCATGCTACTTTTTTTTTTCCTATGCCTTAAGGAGAAGTTTTCTTCAGGATTTTCCTCTGAAGCAAATGTGAGCTTGCTAATAGTATATATGCAACAGTTATTTTGTGGCAAAATTTTTGCTGTGTGTAATTATTTTCAAGGTTTATGCACCAGTGTGTGTGTGTGTGTGTGTGTGTAAAAATAGGAGATAGAAAGCATAATAGGCTGCGGACTGTGGACACTGTCAGTGAAGCTCCTTGCATTGCCGATGGCTGGTGGCTGTGGGGACACAGATGCAGCACTGACTCTTCACACCATGAAAGATCTCAACGTCTGTAGTCTCTGTTTCTTGACTGCACAGGGCTTATTGCCCCAAAACAGGTAATCTCTACCTGCACGAAGGGTAATAGCAACCTGTAGTGAGAGATCCTGTACAGAAATCCCTGTATGGAATGCCCAAGAGGGGTCAGCTAGTCCTAGCACATATTGCAGCAGCCTTTCTGGGGTTATTCTGTAATATCGAGTACTTAAAGATATTTCCCATGGAGCATTCAAGGACTCATCTCTCAAATGATGGAGATTTAACTTTTTCCCCTCAGAGCTTCATTGGGTGAAATCAGTCTCCATTTCGTGACTGCCCACATGCTTCTTATGTTGTTTAATGCTTCCTTATAACATTTATTCTTGAGAGTACTTTGTAAACATTAATTCACTACATCTTACTGTCTCCCCCTAGAAAGATTCTATGTAAGATGATAGAAGAAGGGCAGAATCACTGGCAAATAAATGAAATTTAAGTTCCAGCTCTGAACTTGTGCCAGAAGACTGCACTACCCACTCCTCCTTTAACAGCTTGTCCCCAAATGTCTAGGTCAGGAGCTCCATGGCAGTGTGTGGTGCATGGTCCTTCTGTGGTATCAGAAGCATTTTAGGAGGAATCTTAGCAAATTTCTGAGCTTGATCTTTAACCTGGAAAGGAGCCCCATGGTTGCTCTCTGACCCAAAGGAAATCTCTGCAAGGAGCAAAGATGTTTAATCAGTTTGTGTGTGCATATAGGACCCATCCCATGGTAAAATATCAGGCTATCTCAGCATTTTGGTGACTATCTGGGTGATACCTGACTAATAAACTTATAGTCTGAGGTTGTGCTCAGTTGTTGGTAGATTAGAGCTTGAAATGTGACACAGCTTGCAAAGCTAGCATCTTCAGGACATGTCTTACTTAATTAATTTGCAAGCTGCATATAATTTGCAGCTTCTCAGAGTAGATATGAGTGAAAGCAGAAGTTGTCCTCAGATAAATGTCCCTGTAGCTCCTTGCTTTCGTAGTCACTGTACTGTTGCCTGATAAACAAGGCAAGTATGGGAAGTTTGTGTTTATGGAAATATCTAAATAAGTACACAAGAATTGTGCATGCTTTCACAGCTTTGGTTGATAGAAGGGGTTGCTGCCGTGGAGCAGAGTCAGCTTCTCAGTGCATCTACCTGTTTCTTCACTGCAGGCATTGTTGCCCTGTGGTCTCTGGCTCTCCTGGCCGTGGAGCGGTACTTCGTGGTCTGCCACCCACCAGGCAGCCCGCGCCTTGCAGGGAAGCACGCGGCCCTTGGCATTGCCTTCGTGTGGGGCTTCTCTTTCGTCTGGACCATCCCACCCACCATGGGCTGGAGCAGCTACACGGCCAGCAGGATCGGGACCACTTGTGAACCCAACTGGTGAGGCTGCTCTCCAGCAAGTGGTGAAGGGCTCAAACCGGCACATCAGAAATTCTTGGGTAATGGTCTAACGGAAGCGCTTGGAGTTGAGCACTTCTGCATATACGTTCCTGGGATCCCGTGAAGCAGAAGCACTGCTGCACGCCTCTTGCAGCACTATCGCGCTGTTCCGCGTTCTGGAGCCATATTAAAGCTGTTGTACATGAAGTAGCCTGTAATGTGAAATAGTTATAGGAGGAAAATGCTGAGGCTGAGTGCTTCTCATCTCCATGTGCTTTTGTAAGATGTAGTGAGACACCACGTGTCCCATATGTAGACCTACAGGAGAGGCGAGTGCTCAAGGGACGGAGCCAATTGCTCCACCTGCACTGGAACCTCTGGCCGGTGCCTCTTTGGTTTAGGAACAGTTGACAAAATACTGGTCTTGTTTTCAAAAGGCACAATGAACCCTGCAAGAAAATCATAAGAAGATGTATGAATAACATGTATAAAATGTATTCTATGTCTTATTCAGGTACTCTCGAGCTTACACTGATCACACCTACATCATTACCTTCCTCACCACCTGTTTCATAGTGCCTTTAGTGGTGATTTTGGTAGCCTATGGAAAATTGATGAGGAAGTTAAGAAAGGTAAGAAGAAGCATTATAAGTAAATTTTGAAAAAGCGTATGTATGTAAGCATTCAGAAGGTTTGTATGCTCTTTTCTGAAAAGATCAGGCATAAGCAGATGAAATTTCCAGGCAGCAAATGCACCAGGTTATTATGCCTTTTTAAGTAATCATTCCTGCACACAGAAATCCATGCTATGGTTAGAAATGATCTTTCAAAGCGTGAAGTTTGGACCATTTATCAGCACATCTTTTTAGCTAAACATCAAAGTAATCAAAGAACATGTCCGTGTCACAAATAGAATAAGCCTGGGTTGTCTACTTGCAGCTACAGCTCCGTGATTCTTCTTAAGATTTAAGCTAGTTTAAAATGGTGACTTTTGTGAATTTCAAGAATGCTGGCCCCTGCCTGTGATGTTTACATGCACAATAAAAGGTAGCACCTGTAAATAACATAATGATGTCTAGTGAATATATGATGTTCAATTAATAAAAGACAAGGTCCTTCAGGAACATTTCAAAGACTTAAGAAATACTTTTGAATTTCATTTAATAATTATACTGGCCTGCTACAAAATAGAATTTGCAAAAAGCAAAAAAGAAAATGGCAATATAATAAGAGAATACCTACCACTTACAGTAGGCTAATAAGCTAGTTATGCTAATCTGGGACAATATTTTTATGCCTGTTTACCGCAATGCTGCATTGTCATTGTGTTTCAGTAATAAATCCAGCAAATTGTTTCAGCATGCTGGTGTTTTCAAAGTATTTGGGATATTCAAGGACTTTCTTTTATTTATTCTGAATGCCCTTTCCTCCAACAAAGCAAAATAGAAAGGAAATGTGAAACCTGTTTTATTTTCCCCTTAGAGAATTTAGACAGGACCGTGCACAGTCCAGGTGACCTTGTGGTCCTCCATGGTAGACTTGTCCACATTTGTCCAGGGTATTGGTGGTGGGAGGGTCAGGTGGCTGGAAGAGGCTGAGCTCAGCACTATACCTCATGGACACAGCCCATCTGGGTCCTTCCAGTCCTCCTCTTCCTCTCTCTGGAGAGACAAGGTCAGCCTCGTGCCTCATACAAAAATTGAGTGCGAGGCAGTGACGTTACTGTATTCCTCGACAGGAGCATTGTCTTGGAGCAGCGTCCTCCCGGGTTATCCGCTCGGGATGGGCTGGAGGGGCTGGCCTTTCCTCCTAGCACCGCAGGTTGCTCTCATCCCACCAGCTCCACTGACTGGAGACCTGCAATCTTCTGCTTTGTCTTCAAAGGTGTCGGATACCCAAGGCCATCTGGGAGCTACCCAGAAACCTGAAAGACAAGTGACCAGGATGGTGGTGGTGATGATCCTCGCATTCCTAGTGTGCTGGATGCCCTATGCCACCTTGTCTATCCTGGTCACCGTGTACCCCTCTGTGGAGCTGGATCCTCGGCTGGCAGCAATTCCGTCTTTCTTTTCCAAAACAGCTACAGTTTATAATCCCATTATTTATGTCTTTATGAACAAACAGGTACCCTTTGATACTCTTAAATTATGCCTTTAATACTCATGTTTTTAGTTTGTCTTGCTCTTTAATTAACTATTTCTAGCTGCCATGGATAGTTACAATAAGATAGTTACAATAGGATAATAGAGAGAGAGTTACAATAGGATAGTTACAAAGTCTTGCAATACTCAGCATTTAGAGTCAAAAAATCACTATATATCCATTTAATGGAATACAGGGTAAGGTTCTGATGAGTATTAATATATGAATCCTAATAATTATTAGGTCTAGATATTAGGTCTAGATACCACCCTTACTGAACATCAGTTATTCTGGTTTCTGTATGAAAAGTTCATGTTCGAGAGTGTAAGACTGTCTCATCACATTTCTGTATTTTTTAAGACTGCCTCACCAGGGAGTTATTTTGAGGTGGGGTTGAAGGTTTCCATAGTTTGACAGTTTGGTCTCACCCACCCCACTTATGAATCTAAACAAGATAAAAATAAACCATTTTTGAATATGTATAAAAGCAACTTATGAATCTGGGGAAATAATCAACTAATCAGCTTTGTCTTGAAATTAGTAATGTGATTAGTAATAAGCATGAGAGGAAAAGAAAGCCTTTCCCATAGCCCGGGTCTTTTCAGAATATTGTTATTTCTCAGTTTGAGAGTTCTTTATTTTATGGGGCTATTTCTGCATATTCTCAAGAACATGAATTAAAGAATATGAATTTCCAAGAGAATTTCACAGGCTGCCTCCCAGAGACATCCTGAAATTTGTGTGTTGCATGTTTTGACTGATCTCCTGTGTTCCCCCACTCCAGTTCAGGAGATGCCTCATTCAGATGTTCAGCTGCAGCAGCAGAGAGATGGCTGTACCCCAGGTGAACCTCACCTCAGACAGGGAGATGCTCACGCAGGACAAAAGAGGGAGTGAGATGTCCACCATGGCAGCACATGCCATTGTTTCGAGCAGGAAAGCTGAAGATGAATACAGAAATTGCTGCTCTTCTGCTCAGCTGGCAGCTTCAGAGAACAAAATCTGTCCCCTCTAGAGGGAATTGGGGTCACTGGTGCAGCACTTGCACAAGTCCTGCCCACTGTCCTCCTCTTCCCAAGAACAGCCGCTAGCACCTGGAAATAATTCTGGAGGAGCCAGTTTCCTGACCAGCACATAGCATGGTAAGAGCACAGGCGAGTCCTGTGCTCCTGACTGCTTCTTAGGTAGCTGGAAAAGAGAATGAAGTGACGTGCGCTGAAATGCATCGTTCAGCTGTTCAGCTCTTCAGCACACAGATGACTCCAATTCAGCCCTGTGGAGGTTCAGGGAGAGACTGGTCTGAGTGCTTCTCGATTTGCTTATTTTTTATTATTATCTTTTATTAGAAAAGAATAGGGAGCCTGGATGCTCCTTTTCATCTGCCCTTCATGAGAATGTCACCTGGGCCACTAAAATCTCCAGCAACTTGAACAAGCCACCCAGACTCCCAAGCATTATTTTATTAAAATAAACCCTATCATAAGAAATTCATATCCTCCCTCTGCATTCCCTCTTTGTCAAGAAAACATTCTGTGCTCCTTACCACCTTTGAAGTAAATTAACTCAGTTTTAGGCAAGAGGGCTGTAGACAGTAGCAAAGTACAATGATGTTGTTTTCACTGCTGCTATTGGTGCTTCTCAGCAAATATAATTTCCTAATACCTGGCTAGGGAATACAAAGATTGCATGCGTGCTGTGCCCATGTGACGTTGGAGTGTTGTGCATGTTTGTATTCCTCTTCGTTCACATTTTTGCTTTTCTCTCACTTCTGAGCCAGGACTTGCCTCTACCTCAGCATAAGCAATGTCCAGGCCCAGCAGAGATGGCACCATGCTGCTGCTCTCCTCTGAGGAGCAGTTATATCTCTGACCCTTCCAGCTTTATATTCCTAAGTCACATCCTCAGCAATTTTAATTGAGATACTGGTACTAGGACAAAGTGTTACCATGTTATTTTGCCTTGGACATCACCATCAGGGAGGGGATGATGAGTATGTTTTCTGTAAACAGGGAACAAGAACAGAATTTCCCAGTTTTTATGTATTTATTCCATTGTTCATACTTAACATACACAACAAGAGGTAGTGATAAACTTAACTTTAGCTGAACATCCCTTACACACCTGCAAAACCAAACTGGGCTGTTCGTGCAGTAAATACTTTTGGTTTTAGCCAGTTTTGGTGAACATCATATGAAATGCTGTAATAGATTTTGAATCTTGGATTAGTCGTGTATTTACCCAAAAGTCTTCTAGAAGAAAAGGCAATGGTTGCCTGTGCTTCTATTAGTAAACATTTTAACATGGAAAACCTCTATTTCTAGACAAGAAGCTATAGCAGTGCCGGTGGAAAGAGCAAGTGTCCCGCGGTGGCAGTAGCGTGCGGGTTGTGCACTATTCGGATCTTAGTGATAGGCACGTGACACAGGATCAATTTCTGCTGTTCATACCTGGCTTTACTTCAAAAATATTAAAATTTCTTTGCTTAGAATAAAGATGTTTTGCTTACATCAGATTTTTATTCTTGTTCTATTTTACTAAGTTATGGTTTGAACATAAGGTATGATTTGACAAGGTGAGAAGTGCCCCAGTGCTGTGCTCAGGAACTTGCCTGGTCCCAGAGCAGCAGCCTCGCAGCCTTAATCTAATTTTTATCCTTTTATACTTCTGAGCAGAAGGACTGCTCAGATTCAAGTGCCTGGATCTGATCTGCGATTGATAGTATCTGAAGATATGAGTTACTCTACAAACAAGATCATGAGCTGCACACTTGAATTTACTGCAAGGGATCGTGCAAGCCTTTATTTAATGCATCTCTCAATATTTAAGGAGGTGATTGCCTTTTTCAGTATAAATTTGGCCCCAGTGAGCTTGAACTTTTAAAGTGCTCAATCTTAAACCCAAACTGTGACCTTCATTCTGAGGTCCTCATTCTTCTTTCACGGATTCCTGCTCTTCTCCATTAATCCTGTGGGATTTCACTCAAATAAGTGAATAGATGTATATGCAAACGTATATACTCTTGAAATCAAATGCTTTGGAAATAAAGTGAGGCAGGAAGGATGAGGAGTTGCATTACTATTTTTTAGTAAAGTACAGCTTTTGCTCATTAGCCTATTAAAATCTAGGTATGATTTGAAAGCAGAAAACACATTTATGACTCAGATTTTCTTTCATGTCTGTGTTGACCTAGGTTAATCACATGTTAATGGTAATAGGAGCATTAAATCAGGAGAAATTGGCAGAAGTGTTAGTATTTAATTAAAAGCAACAAAAGTATTTTATCTCCTGAGAATCTGAAGATATATAGAGTACATCACTGCATTTCAAAATAAAGCAACCAAAATTTAAGCAACATAAAAGAAAAATGCCCATGTAAAGAATTCATGGAAAATCTTAGAAAGTAACAACTTGAAATAAGTTTCACCATCTGAAAATTGGCTATATTCTCCTCAATCTAAGTCACTTATCATGAAGTGATCATTTGAGAAGGTCTTTTTTTCTACTGCATTAGTAATTCAATTTTAATAAGTATATTTTATATACTCAAAATGCATTCATGTGTCATGATGTTATGGTGGGTGAGGGACAGGCTTAACCTGATTTTTAACACATATCCTTGTCTTTTTAATGACGAAAAAGGAGTGGGTGTCCTCAGAATGAGCAAATATGTGGGAGGTAGTACCCCAAAAAGTCAAGCCCTCAAGCTGTGCTTCTTAGCTGCTCAGAAGCAAGTGCTAAAAAGAAAGGGCGAGATTTTCCCCTCCAAGCTGGGTTAGGAGCCCATGCTGCCATTCTCCCTGCAGCTTCTGGACAGGCCCCTAAGTGCTTCCATAGTCCAAGGGGATTATATGACTTTTTTTCCAGTATGAAAACAAATTTCCCTATGCTTTTTTTTCCCACAGGAAACAGTTCAGAGTTAATTCTAATTAGTTCACTTAAAAGATTTTTGAAAAGTTTGTTTAGAAACTGCAACATTTTTCTGTCTTTTGAGATTACAAATTCTTAATTTTTAATTAATAAGTTGGAAAAAAATGAGAAAATGTGGAAAGAAAACCGAAAACACCTGTTTTCTTATCCATTCTTAGGGGCTTCAAGTCATCCCCATTTGTCAGCTGACATTTATGTGCTTGAGAGATCCCAGCTAAGGCGTTAGTTTCACAAATGAACAGGAGTGTCAATCAACTTCCTTACTGTTTCCATTCGACTGTTCTATTGCTCTTCTGCTCAGTTATTAAAGGTGCAGCAGTAGTATTTACACATGCAGAAGATAAACAGTGATCACAGATCTCACAGTCCACTCAAACACAGTTGCAGGATGCTCTGTATCAGAAGGGGCACAGAAAAAGATAGCTCATTATGCAGAAGCATGTAAGAAAAGGAGGAAGGATACCAAGACGGAGGGTGTAATCAGTACCACCAAAAAAGACATACTAAAATAAGGGGGAAATGCAGTCTGGATAGCTGAGCTCTGTATTGTCTAGCAGAAGAATGGAGGAGGTATTTGGGAGGTGAAGGAGCACGTGAGAGAAACAGGAAAAAGCAAGGACTCATTCTGGAGTCGGAGCAAGGGCTCCAACTGTTGGGAGCAGTGGCACTAGGCTGGATATACCACTAGCTGATTTTCAACAGTTCTTCATGTGATTAGATATACTGAAAAATGCTAGAGCAGGATCTACCTGACACACAGAAGTTCATCACCAAAAGCTGTGTTCCTTGTATGGAACTCTGTCTCACGGTCAGAGCTCATGCAGAAACAGCCCATGTCTAGTTCTACATGTAGCTCTTGGCCCTGCTACCACTGCTAGCACCTGGGCTATGCTCCTTTAGCATCAGGCTGCTACATTTATGGTTGTCTTACATCATCTTGCCACTCTGTTAGGCAAATAGTTTGACATGCAGCAAGCACAAGCATAAAAATGTAGGCTGCAACAGGCTGATATGGAAATTAGCGCTTCTAGACAAATAAGAAATTAATATTAGCATATATTTAGTCTTCATTTAATTTGGAGATGGAATTAATTAGTCTTAATAGCACCACAGAGGCATCACAAATGTTTTCTTTCCATCAGGCAGAGCCAATACTGAGAGACCACTAATGAATCTCTCTGATAAAACCCATGGGGGCAGCAGTTTGTCTCATTGTCCATAGTTGCTCCTCATAAGTACTTTCTAATTAGGGCCAGATTTTGTTTGGTTTATTAACATGAGTATTCCAATCATTACTGGTGAAATCATTTTCTTGAATACAACATTGTTTTTACTTTCTGCACACAAGAAAAAGTCTCGCATAACTGCTGACTGATCCTTGGGCATTATTGCTCCCTGTCTGCAGTGGAACACTGCATCTGCCGGGGTTCCCATCTTTGAAACAAACAAGTAATCAAAAGGATCAGTGGGAGGTTTCGCGTTAAAATTGCCTCATAAAAAAGACAGAAAGGCATTTCAGAGGAAGGGCTTTTTTTTTTTCTGATTGCCAGTCAGAGAGCACTTTTTAAATCATGTAAATATCTTGACACAGTGGTATTAGTCCAACTAAATAATAATATTTGTCCCGACACAGAGTGCCACACACTTCCTAGCAGCAGATTGTCATATCTTTGAGTTTAACACAAAGACAAAATTTCAGAATTACAAGCCCAGAAAGGGGGTGCTGCTTCTTTTAATTTTTTAAAAGAGATTTGACTGAAGAGACAACATTGATTAATGGCATTACCTGGTAAGAACATTGCACAATCATTTACCTTATGCAAAAAAGTAAGCTATGCAATGGATGGGGTTAAAGATCTTAAGATTTCATGACTGGCAAAAGTGAATGCTGCCCGAGTCAATGTGTTCACCCTTGGTTGCTGGCTAATAAACAACCTCTCATTTCATGTCCTTCCTTTTTTTTTTCTTGCCACCAACAGTGGTCCTAGAAAAGTATATTACAGCATTATCTATGCTTTGCAAAAATAGCATCCTAACACTACAACCTTTGTCTGTTTTTTGATCTGTTATTACATTTTAATGATGCAGCCTAGACAAACTAACTGACCTTCCTATAAATCTTCCATGGCATCAGGGGATAATTGCTTGGTGTTTTTGCTTAGAGAAGCCAGCAGCAATCCATCATTTTACTTTTTTACAATGGAAATAGTACTTTTATTTTTTGGAAATGAAAATGCTGTATCTAAATACAGATTAGCTCTTACAGCAACCATATTTTATATATTAATTTCCAAAAAATAAAAGTACATTGTGAAAATGTGTTTTTAAGGCTTTATGTTGAGAAATAAAAATTAATTTTGGATAAATTTTGGTATAGAATAGCAAGGCTTTCAAAAAAGATTTCAAAATCAGCTATCTGAGTAAGACTGAACAATTTAACTTTTAATTTGTGAGTTGAAATAGGTATTTAGGACTTCAAGATACATAATTCTGTCAGATACATTTTCACTGACATGCTATGTTGAGGTTTAAAGAGGACTGTGCCAGCTATTTTCTGCAGCTTTGAGTCTAGCGCTGTTTCAAAGAGCAGAGTTTAAAATGTCAAAAGCACAGACCACCAAAATCACAAATCTTCCCACTAACAAGGAACAGGGCTTTGTCATCCTTTTGTTTATCCAAATTCTAGTTCATCCATTTGGACTTTACAATGATCAGGTTGTTCTTGCAAGTACATTTACACTGAGTTTTGGTTAAAAATGCATTTGATCATTTTACAAGTAATTAAACAGAATCACAGAATGGTTAAGGTTGGAAGGGACCTCTAGGGATCATCTAGTCCAAACCCCCCTGCTCCAGCAGGGACACCCAGAGCACGGGGCACCCGGTCACGTCCAGGCGGGGTTGGGAAGACCTCCAGAGAAGGAGCCTCCACAGCCTCTCTGGGCAGCCTGTTCCAGGGCTCTGTCACCCTCACAGGAAATAAGTTCTTCCTCATGTGGAGATGGAACTTCCTATGTTTCAACTTGCACCTGTTACCCCTTGTCCTGTCGCCAGCCACCACAGACAAGAGCCTGGCCCCATCCTCCCTACATTCACCCCTCAGGTACTTGAATATGTTCATCAAATCTCCTCTCAGTCTTTTCTTCTCCAGACTAAACAGGCCCAGCTCACTTAGTCTTTCCTCATATGATAGATGCTCCAGTCCCTTAATCATCTCTGTAGCTCTACACTGGACCCTCTCTAGAAGCTCAATGTCCTTGTACTGGGAAGCCCAGAACTGCACCCAATACTCCAGGTGCGGCCTCCCCAGAGCTGAGTAGAGGGGCAGGATCCCCTCCCTCGACCTGCTGACAGCACTCCTCCTGATGCAGGCCAGGAACCCGTTGGCCTTCTTGGCCACAAGGGCACATTGTTGGCACATAGTTAACTTGTCAACCAGGACTCCCAAATCCCTCTCCGTGGAGCTGCTTTCCAGAAGGTCAACCCCCAATCTGTACAGGTGTCTGGGGTTATTCCTCCCCAGGTGCAGGACCTTGCACTTGTCCTTGTTGAACCTCATGAGGTTCCTCTCTGCCCAACTCTCCAGCCTGTCTAGGTCTCTCTCAATGGCAGCACAGCCTCTGGAGTGTCAGCCATTCCACCCAGTTTTGTATCATCTGCAAACTTGCTCAGGGTGCCCTCTGTGCCCTCGTCCAAGTCATTGATGGAGAAGTTAAGCAGCACCGGGTCCTGTACTGACCCCTGTGGGACACCACTGGCCACAGGCCTCCAACTAGACTCGAACTAGGCCTTGTCCACTATACTGTCTACGTTCAGTCTTTATTGCCAACAGCTTTGAAAGAAAAAGAGACAACTAGTGATCAGTTTGATGAAAACATTTTTCTGTGTTTCCAGCTTTATGGTCCTGCTTTTTCTTTGTTTCCTGACCAGATTATCCCCTAAGAGCCAGACCTCCAGCTTGCTGTTGTCTGCATTGTCATGACCAAACTCAGATGGAACTTCTCCTCACACACACACACACACACACACACACACACACACACACAGGAGGTTTCGCTGGGATCCTTCAGAGAGGCAGAGTAACCAAGGATGGTGGCCTCAGACAGTGCAGGGCCAACACTCACAGATGTGCTGAGTTTCTGTGACATTCCCCCGCCATCACTCCTGTCTTAATGTTCCCACAGAAGTGGGTTGGGCAGACAAAAGTGCTCATAGTCTAATGAGCAGAATACTTAGCAGCTAAAACATGTTCTGTTTAAATCTGACCTCAGTGAGAAAAATACAAGAAAACAAAGCTGTGAAAATCAACAGTAATTCTCATCTCAGTTACTGAGAAATGTAACTTGTGAATGATTAGTAAAGAGATAATTCTTAGAAAATTTATGACTGTTATTTTTATACTTCGTATTATAACTTGTACTATTCTTCGTCTTTATTAGACTTACATTGAAGCCTCCTTCCTTTTCTTTGTCCCAAAGAGTTAAAAGATGTAAGAGAATTTAAGAGCTTTTCAGTAATTTGGCACATCACTTTTAGCTCAGTTATTATCCAGCTGCATCAAGATATTAATGTAGTCATCTCTCTTTAGTCTCAATGAATTGCTGTAAAAATGTCAAACAATTAGATTATATTGGCCAACATAGCCCTGTTTGATTGAGTATAGATGTAGGTCATGTCCCTTGAATCATACTGATGAAGAAGCAGAGAGGCTTGTAGGACTCTGCTGCAAATATATTTCAAAATACACACCATTTATGTTTCTACCATCAGTACTTGCAATAGTAATAACCAAAAAATGCTAAATAGGTATTTTCAGGTGGAATAAAGTCGATGTCATTCGGGGAAATACAAATGATCTCTAATGGAATAAAATAAAAGAAAACAAAAAGCACAATATAATGTCACAACATGCTATATTACATGTAAAGCAAAAGACTAACATACAGACAGAGCTCCCTTGAGCAAGTTTGACCTGCCCAAAGAGCATAACAAGCACCTCTTATTGATAGCAAGAGAACTGGTCAAACCATGTCTCTTGAACCAGAAAACATAAACCCTTTACTTCTGTGGCAGGAAGGTAAACTGTCTATAAATCCTTGATACATACAGCTGATTATGGATATCCTGGTGCTGGCTACTGTACACGTCTCGACCCTCAGCAGGACTGTGGCCCTCCAGTGTACCTTTGCATGTACCCTGGGACCTGTGATGCCCTGTCTTTGAAGGCACAGGAAGGTGGTAGCACTTAACAGAAGAAATACCGCTATACCGCAACCCTCCCTGATCTGGTGTCCACACAGATCATGTGCCAAAAGCTAACCAAAAGCTAAAAGCTATGTTGGTAAAACTTAAAAGCTGAAAACTTTCTATTCTATGTATAATTAAAAAAAAAAACTTCAATAATTGCTCAAATATCACTAATATAGTTTTAGAATAGACAAAACACAAAGACAGGGTATCTCCATAGTAGGTATTCATCTGCTGAAGAAATCTGTCCCCACTCTGCCTCATCAAATTTTTATCCGCATCCATTTGAGCAAGCGCCTATTCTGGCGCAGCAGCACAGGAGAGACCATGCACCTGAGCAGAAATGCATTTATGAGTGATGCTACTTTATGCGATTAAGGCTAATTGTCATTAAGACAAGTGCCCAGTGAGGATCAGAAGAATAAATACAGGCAAGGCCTCTAGTAACGTAACCAGCTTCAGGAGCCCACTGAAGTGCTGCTCGTAGCTATCCAAGGAGGATAATCACCCACAGTCCTGGGATGAATGAACCCCGCCGGGGCTCACCCATCCTCCATGAAAGCCTTGCAGGCTGGAAGGGGTCTATGCATGAATGTTTAGCTATTTCTTACAACTTAAATTGCTAGTGTCTGTTCTTTGTGACAACATGGTTCTCATTTAGTGAACATAACTGGAACAATCTTTGGGTTGTTAAATACTATGTCAGTATCCTGCCTATTGTATCTGCACTTTGTCTCCTACTGTTAGGATTAATCAAATTCATCACTATTAGGATTAACCTAATAATTACAGTCATCTGTGTAATCTCATTTGTAGCATAATTCATGCTCACTTATTTTATATTCCTTAAACTACTTCAAGAGAAAAAAGTCCACAAAAAACCTGAAGACTGCAAATATTTTTGGAAACACATCATTTTTCTTCTAGCAGAAGCTCTTAGTTAATTCCCTGACAATGCATTGACAGGTAATTAATAACTACCTTTTGTGTCAGTGGAAGAACGTTCTATTCTGGCTTCTCCAAGAACGCAGAGAACTTCAGCGGACAAGCTCATTAATACATACCCCAGAAGGAAGGTCAAGATGTCTGTTCTGAATAGATTAAATGTTTTCACCACAAACATTTTTTTACTCATTCCCTTCCTGTTCCAGGATGTTGCAGATTACAGCTCTAGTTGTGCTTCTATCATCAGCTCTCCTATCAGGTTCACCCTGAACCGATGCGCCTCCATAGCACTATTCAGAACAAAAGGTGAAAGTGTTAAAAATGAACACTTCTGGCCTATAGTGAGAGACCAATTTTCCCTCATTGACCGATGACTGCGATAATGCCTTCCTTGTGCTAATGAAGAGCACGTGATCTCTGTCAGAAAACAAATTTGAGCAGTGACCCATCTGTGTTACAGTCTTGGCATCGAAGACGAAAAGAAGGCAGAGATTAGCAGTGTGGACATTCACTGTGATTTAAGTGTATGATCGGACACTGAGATAATAGAATACCTCTAAAATTAGGATATTTTCATAATGCAGTCAGTAAGGTTTAGGATTGTCCAAGAAAACTACAAGCTGCACTTCTGAAAAACAAACTAACAAACAAACAAAAATTTTTCTTTTTTTTTTTGCCACAACCCTCTCTTCCTGGAACATTGGTGCTTTGAAACTCCTTCACAATTACACATTTGTGTAAAATAATAATAATAATAATAATAAAGAAAATAAAGGTCCTGACAGATTATTTCAGTGTTCTTATTCTTAGATTATCTCAGGGTACCTGTAGCCTAGGAAAGCTATTAAGTCAACTCTTAAGCTGTTTCTGGGTCGAGTCATCCCATAAAATGGAAATCTGAACCACTCACTCTGATAAGAAATTAATTTTGTGATGGTATCTTTACTTCCTTTAAAAAATTAAGTCACAGAAAAGGTTAAGTGAAAATACCGAATATTATAAACATATGTTGATACTTAGAAAGAACCAAAAAGCTGGAATGATACATTTTACCTGTCAGTTAATTAATGAAAAATGGACCTTTCTGGAAGAGTTTTTCATTTTTGTTGACTTGTAGATTTTCTGAAGAATTTCAAGTGGCAACTGTAACGTATGAGAACATTAAAAAAATAATAATAGGACAGGAATGTTCAGTTATACAAAATAATATATTCCTAGAGCTCAATTGTGATGTCAATTTCAGTTTCTTCTTGAAGGTCTTCTGTCCTCTTCTGCCACCATGTGTCAGGCAGAAGTATTATATGATATACAGAAAAAATAAATCACACTAATAATTCAGTGATAAAGAACTGTCTTCCTAAATGAGTCCCATATTAATAGGCAATGCCACCAGACTGAAAAGCTAATTGGGAAGAGGGTACATTACATATAATTTTTTTCAGAACCAAATGTAAAAAATTTTTTAAATTATGTTTACAGATGATGACACAAAACTTTAAGACTTAAAAGTTATCATCATTAAAGATGATTGCCAGCTTTATTTCCTCTATTTTCTTTGCCTAAGTTGAAGACCTTTACTTCTCAAAGGGATATTTATGTTGTTGCCTTCCAATACATGTTTGAACTCAACACAGCCTGCTGCATGCATGCTCTCTCGACAGTGGAAGAAGACAGCATATATCCATGCTAGATGCACTACTGTGACAACAGTGTTCATTTTAATTCTTCTTTTTGTTCTATATGGTGAGATTCAGATTTTGGGCAATATTACAACCTTGATGTTTTACTTCGCAGCAATAGTGTTAGTTTATTGTATTGCATTTTAGTAAAAGTAGTAAGAAGCAGTCAAGTGATCTAAAATCACTTGTTGGGATTTAAGTCTCAGATAACCCTCTGTTTTAGTAGCAAGTTGCTATTTTTTCCCTCTCTTTTGCTTTAATGAAGATTTTTGTAACTATTGTTTTGAAAATATCATCTGTTAGGCTAGTGATGCCCACCCATGTTCTGCAAAGAAATACTGTCCCTGCTTTTCTGATGAGCCATGAGTAAGATCTTCCACAGACTGATATTTATTTCAAGGCACATAAACATGCCTTTGGTTTTGATTTGATCACATCCTTAAAATCCATACAAAAGGATGGTAGTAGTAACAACGTGTGACTGCCTCCCCATGCAACATCTCAGGGGGAGACATGAATTAATTCCCAAGAGGTATATTAACAAGCTCTTCCTTGCTGCTCTGCAGCCACTGAGTCAGTCTTTCCTCTCGGAGGTTTGTATTCAGGGAGGGTGGCTGACTCTGCCCCAATACCCTATTCCGGACAGCTCTAGGTCAGACAGAGCAAAGTAAGGGTCACAAAGTGACTGAATTAGTGTTCACACACAGACAAATGGACTTCACAAATCATGGGAATGTATCCTTACAGAAAACAAGTTTATCCCAGCCATCAGCTGCTCTGCTGCTCCCATTGGGAAGTGGGGACTGGACCTACGGAAAGCACCAGCCATGCTTGCCCAGAAGAGCAGCAAGTGTGAGAGGAACCTCTGATTCATTGCTTATGGCAGCTTAATTTCAGAGCCGTCACACAAGGGACTGATGACAGAGCTCCTCTTTTTTTTTTTTTTTTTTTTTTATCATTTTCTAGCTACATCATTGCAGGCCTTCCCTGCAGACCATTTACAACCACACACTTTCGTCACTTTTCTTGGACAGCTACCGACTACTCAAATTATATTCTTGTCCTGTAATATTATCAATAAATTCAACATGTTTTTTTTTTCTCCTCACATTTTTTAGATTACATAAATTTCAGCTGACCAATTCTTTTCATGCTCAAATATATTATGAAATGTCATTTCTGTTATAAAAGCTAATTGATAACATGATTTGTTATGTTGGTGGGACATAATTCAGAAAGTTATTTTAAAGCCGTTGATACATGGAATAGCACTAACTGTTTAATATTTCTTGTATGAATGGATACAGCATAGGAGAAAGATGTGGTGCCATGCAGATGAAATATTTTCAGAAGCTTTTATTCTTGTTGTTTGGGCTTGTGCCAATGCCTTTCTAGTAGAAAGCTCATATGTCCTAAGCTGTTTCTGCTACAATTTATTCCTTGGTCATTAGTTAGGGGGATTTTTTTTCCTTTCAGGCAGTGAACCATATATGATATTTTAAAAAATAAAAATTCACAGTCAAATAATTGGTATGCATTCTCTTGAGCTCCAAAGAACAAGCCTTCAAAAAACAGAAAAGTATTTTTATAAAAAAATTATTTATACCATAACATTAAGACCAGAACCTGACTGTTTTGTTATGCTATTTGTGTGTTCTCAGTGACTGATTTAACTTAATCACAACAGCATTTCATCATGGCTATTTCCATACGTGTTATTAGGAAATTTTCTTTCTACACAAAATCATATGTGACATCAACAGCCTACATTTAAGTTGGAAATTTGAGTTCATTAGTTTTATATTCAATAGTAAAATATGAAACCCCTTAGTAAGTCACTTCATATGACTACACTATAGTTTAGTTCTCCGAATCATTTAAAGCCAAGGAGCCTCTTTGCAAGGGGGTGGCAGGGTGGGTGTCCTATACTACAAACAAATCTTTTTCTGCCCATTCCAGGCTGCATATTAAAACATTACTTTGCCTTTCTTTCCTCTATGTGTTGCCCCCTGCGTGGGGAGGAAGATTGCTATTCCTACACCATTTCAGTTTGTCTATGAGAGCATCTCACAATTTATTATTTTTTTATCCAGATTTTGACTCAAACAGAGATCATGCTTGCCTAGACCTTTGCACAGGCCATTTGAAAGCCGACAGAGATTTCATTCAATGGTCACAGAAGACAGCAGAGAACCTATTCTTCTCTTTCACTCTTTCTCCCTCCCCTAATCTTAGACTCACCTACAGATTCACAAGTGAAGATGCGATTACAACTCTGCAAATGCTCCTGGATTGCAGGAAACATTGCTGTGTGTGGCAAAGGCGTAAGATGGCTTATTTAGCTTCTTAAAATGCTGAGACTCTTTAGGCTTATTACAGTACATTTAAAACTGAGTGCAAGTGGGTTCTTTTTATGTTTCCTAACTAAAATTCCTTTTGTCCTCACAGAATTCCTTTTGTCCTTTTGTTCTTCTGCTTAAACTTTTAAGCATAACCTGAAGAATATCAGAAAATACAAAGCTTTTAACTGCTTATTCAAATCAGGATCTGAAACAGACTTTTTTTTCTAACATTCCTTTTCAATCTATTTGCTTATCTCCAGTCATAATTATCATCTTTAACAGGGAAGCATTTCAGACTCTAAAACTTTACTAGCTGAGCAGTTGAATGCTTCCTCTATGTAGGATGCAGTTTCTCCTCCTCCTCTGTTAAATTCTCTTTATCAATTTATGGAGAAATATATATAAAAAAATTATCTATGCCATTTTTCTCTTAAAATCATTTCAATTTCTACTAAATATCTTTTCCTGCAGTGACTCCACTTTTTCTATGACCAGAAACTTTTATCATGTCACTGCACATTGGTACAGACATGTAAGAAAAGAAGAAATTATTTCTCATACTAATTCCTGAGGCAATTGTATCTTACGTCACTGTATGAATATCCACTATGACCTAAAGTCCAAACCGTTCATTTTCTATTCATATAGTCCTGGTACCATTGAGGATTTTACTGACTGGTACTTAGCACAGTGATACAGGAAGTATTCTCCCAGTATTCCATGAAATTTGGCTATGACTACACTCCATGGCACTAAAACAATCTTTTTTTTAATGCTTCAGAAATGTCAATCACATATTATGCAAATTATGCATGCCATCCACTTTTACTCTACTTAACCTGCATTTTTTGTTCATTTGTAGATGTTTCCCTACAGTGCCTCTGATTCGTGCTTCCAGTATCTTACTCCCACCAAGCAAAGCTTACAGATCTGAAGTCGCCTAGATACGGCCATCATTCTTCATCAATGCTTTCTGATAAAGTGGTGCTGTCAGACCATAAAGAAATTTTTGGTCATACTCATTCATCCTTCTGACATAGCTTACTGCAATGTAGTTAGGGCCAAAGTATAGAGCATAAATGGGAACATTTTTTGAGAAAAACACTTTGGGATATTAAGTTATTTCCATCAGTTTCATAAATAAAAGCACAGTAGTAAACTATTGAATGAGCCCACTGTATCTAGATATGAGAGGTTTTTTCTAACCTTTGCAATCTTAAAGCTTTTATCCTGGGTTATTTTCCTGCAACACCACTATCATTTCTGAAATGCGGAAACCCTTCTGGACTTTATTTAGTATGAAATTTGATATTTCAAGAATGTAGAAGTTAATACAAGTTCATTAAAACCCATGTAGCAAAGCAGACAAGGCTTCATGATTCTTATTGAATGCAGCACTTTTTTCCAAAGTCTTTTACATTACAGAAAAAAAGAGAAAGCATTAGAAAGACAGCACTGAAGGTCAAAAGTTACCACCATTAACAGCAGGGAAATAGACTTTGTAACAAAGGATGCATTGAGAATGATATGGTAAATTATTCTAATTCTCCCTAATAATGGAGAATAGGTAACATAATGGAGAGTAATAGGTAATAATGAAGAAGAGGTAATAATAAGCAAATAGCGGACAGTTGTCATACCGGACACCAGGTATGGACATTAACTTCACTAAGAAAAACAGCTGCTTTAAACTCAAAAATAATTGAGATTTCCAAATGCTGGGCATGAGAATTTAACTAGGTAGGTGAGCACTTGCAAATGCAATGAAACAGCACCTGGAAAGAACTAAAAATAAACTAACAAACAAATGAATAAGTAAAATGTAAAAATGGGGACTGGGATTCATAACATTGCCTTGTAAAACATGAGAAACATGAGAACAGCCTGCCCAGAGAGGTTGTGGAGTCTCCTTCTCTGGAGGTCTTACAAACCTGCCTGCATGTGACTGCGTGCCTCGTGCTCCGGGTGTCCCTGCTGGAGCAGGGGGGGTGGACTAGATGATCTCTACAGGTCCCTTCCAACCTCAACCATTCTGTGAGTCTGTGAGTCAGTGTGAGATATGAAAACAACTTATACTGAATCCTGAATTTTCAGACTAGACAGACAAAGCATAGCCCACTGCCTCTGCTTTATTTAATTTGTATTGTTACCAAATGCCCAGATATAAGCCACATAAAATATATACTATATGTTCCATATTTTAAAAAAAAAAAAAAAAAAAAAAAAAAGAAGAAGAAAAGTACTTAAAAGTGAAATAAAAATGTGTATGTTATGGAACACAATTTGAGAGAGAAGCTGCAGTTTGTGCAAGATTATCTAATTAAACACTGAGCACAAGTAGGAAGGAAGCACTAATTTAGATTATACTGTATGCATGAAAAAAGTATTTTGCATGTCATGATTTTATTTTATGTTCTATATAGCTCTGTAACTCTATCAGGTTCTGGTTAACTGCATCACAGCAGCTAGCCAAGAAGAGTATCTTTTTAGTATCATTTTAATGCTCTGTGAGGAACAAAAAAAATTATCAGAGAAAACAGACATTACTGTCTTAGTGGGGGAAAAAAATCTTTTAATTTTTTTTATTTGTAATGATGATCAGAACTGTTTATTTTCAGTAAATGCTAAATTATTTTACACTTATTTCAACTATTATCACTACAAATAAAGTTATGATATGTTTTTTAAAACACCCAGTATCAATTAACAGAGCATGAAACTAAATCTGCACATATAAAAATTGCATCTAAGATTTTGGAATAGTTTAGTGTATCTTCATAAAAGATGTTTTTATGCTACTTGTGAAAACCTTATGGAAAATAATTAAGGAAAACTTACTAAACATTCCTATTTAATGTCACTTAAAAAAAAATTAACCTTCAGTGACAGCTACACACTAAATTAAAAATCAATTACTTCATGCGCCTTAGTAAATCCTTCTGCTATGTACCTTACAAATCTTCCCTTTACAAACAAATTGTATCAAAGAAAGACATTTCCAAGTGGAAGTACTGACAATGATGCATCCCAATCCCATTTAGGCATCAATGTCCAAAATACTAGCTTAACCTCCTTTAAGAACTGTGTTTCTCACCAGAAAAACATTTTTGCTTTTTTTTACTGGAATTTTGTGTCTAATTTCAGATATTCAAGCTCAACCATCTTTTGTAGTAGCTTACATTTGTCCAAAAAGGCAATACTGGAGTCAAGGTAAATAGAAATCTAAATTATTCTTTTACAGGTTTCACTAAGTTCAGAAAAGTATACAGTAGTAACTAATTGAAATAGCCAAAAGCAACTTTGATATTTAATGTAACTATTTTAATATGAAACTGCTTATATCTAAAACAGAAATCAATCAACCAGCAAAACATACATTTTCTTAAGCTGATCTGTTTAGGCTTTACATAAAGGTATTGGGATACCTTCAGTGCAAGGTATTGCACTGTTGCAGTGTTCCTATAACGAAAAGTCTGACATAAGTTATGTAATAATTACATTGGGTAAACCATATAACACACAATTAAAAACTGATGGATGAATTGCAGTAAGATCTGGAGGAGTAGGAGTGTTCTGTTCTTCTGCTTTTTCTGTAGGAGAATTGCGAGAATCCTCTTCCACTAGAAAAAATAATTTTGAAATAGTGTTATTTCCAAATATGTTTGAGTATGAGAGTGCTTTGAAGTGCAGTATTTTAACACTTCTCTGCTTAATAACTTTCCTCTCTAAAATATAAATGATTGCTGCTATATCCAAGAAAGATTTTTTGAAAAAAATAGAATCAAGCAATATTTACAATCTGAATTGTTCCCTCTTTAATTATATGACAGTGTAAATTATAATCAGTAGAATTTATTTTATTTACCCTTAAGAGCTGAGTCCAATACCATAAAAAGTATTTGTATGATTTCATAAGGTAAACATCTTTTTTTTGTAATAGCCAATATAATACAAAAATGCCTGTGCCCTCTCCCACAAGATGCCAGGCAGTGCAGACTGTCTAAGGACTGCAGGTTTAATTTATCTTTTTGAATTGGATATTTATAGGACTAATCTACTATGCATCGCAAAAAATAAATTTACATTGTGCATGTCATGCTGTTGACCTAACTCTTTCACACTACTTCACTTTGTAACAGTCCAGTGGAGCGAACATTTTAACTGTTTGGTCAGCTGTGACCAAACTTCCAGAAAGAAATTTTACAAACTTAAAATATTCTTACTCTAACTATAATATTATCAATGGTTTTCCCACTTTTAATCCTTATAAGGATTCTTAATTCTTTTAATTTTTATAAAAAGTGTCACAAAAAATTGTCTCATTTGAAAGATTTCAAATATACCTGCAGACTACACATGGGTCTTCAGTAGAATCACGCAATTATAACAGATACTTAAGAGAAAAAACAGGACTAGGATATACTTGTACATTTTAATACAAATTGGTGACAAAGTAGTGAGGACATGTTAAGGTCCTTCATTTATTTATTTATGTAAGGTGCAGATGCAAATGAGTTGAGATACAGATTCATACTGATTATCTTCTTGTCTGTATTGTTTGCTATTTTTGCATTTTAATTTTAACAGGAAAGCTTTATCAGATCGTTATTTAATTCAAGGTATACACTGATAATTCAGTCCACAGCCTTCTCCTGCTTTTATATGAAAAAAAAAAAAAGCAATATCTAAAATTATGGATTTACTGATTAAATAGCAGTTTTCAATTCTGTTAACATACAATGCTAGGCTTTTGCATAAAGCTTTTCAATTCTTACTTTTAACTGAATTACTGTGGATCTTCCTCTTTTGAAGAATATTGACCGTCTGCCCAGTTGTCTTCCCAATTCTTAACAAATCTGGAAAGAAATATTTTGTGAGTTGAATTGTTAATGAAAATTTTGGGAAAAAAATTTTCCCAATTTTTTGAAATTTACTACTAGTAGTAAAGAAATTTACTACTAGAAATTTAACTTTGTATCTCTGAGGGTAGCAGTTATGTTCAGGGTTTTTGTTTGCAGCTGGTCTTCCACATAGAAATCTTAGTCCTACTACAGGACCACAAACGCTTCCTCCACTAAACTCATTTCACTTCCTAACAGGCTATTTTTCTGTTTGAAAGATCAAGCTATCAACAACACATGGTAATTCCTGCACACTCTTCACCTCTTATGGAGACTAAGTAGACCTAGAAGACTAGTCCAAGGAGACTAGGACTCCAGGCAAGTTTTGGTAAAAATATAATTCACAGAAAGAGGAGAGAGTAGATACACAAAGCACATGAGCACCTGTGTACAAGGGTGTGAAGAAATTCATACACAAACAATGAAGAATATAGATACATACTCTCAGATAAAATTTCTAGCCTTTCTGCATTCTCTTGCAGAGTCGTGTACCACTGGTTGGCTACTATAGCACGAACACCCGTAAGGCTTAGAAGAATTGCTGTCTCTGTTGGTCTCTCCAAAGCAATAAGTGGACCACTAAAGAAAATCAAAAGTAAGAGAATAATAAGCTAAGTACATTAAAATTAAATGCTGAGTAAAAATATATCAAGAAATTAATTAAGCATATGATACTTCTTAATAGAAGGGGAAAGAGAATTTTACAAAACTTTCAGCCTACAACGAAAAATGCCAGATTGAATTTTTCTTGCATGGTTCATACAGAACCTTATATTTAATACAAAGAATTACTGTAACTTTACCACTACATCTTCACATGATGGAACTTAGCCAGTGGATTCCTCCCTGCCCTGTTATAGTACTTTTTTGGACATCTTAACAGATGGAGTGGAGGAATAAGCAAACAGACTGCTACAAAATACTGTAGAATAACTTTTACAATACAGTGAAAATGCTGGGCAAATTGTGAAAAGGACTGTTTGATTCTGTTTAAGTTCCTGAAGGGATAAAGAAAACATCACATTAAGAATAAGTTTGTTCTTTGGTATGTTTCAGTTAGAATGAGCATGGCAGTAATTTTGGATGCTTAAAATCAAATCACTTCTACAGTGGGATTCAAATTTCTTCTCCTAAATATTTAAATAAGTATTTTGTTTTAATGATGGGACTGAATCTCTATAGACTGAAACTGCAATAAATTAGAAGTTGAACCTTGCTTTTGTCAATCTCTGCTTTTCATGGTAATGTTAGCAGAAGATGGTAACTAAAGTTTTCTACTAACGTCCATTAAAATGAGACTCCCAAAGCATAGAGTAGGAAACTCGCTTGTCTTGTTTTAAGAAGTAATGTTTTCAGGAGGGGAGAGAGGATAATGATAATAAAAACACAAGGATTTTTTTAAACAGTCAGAGACTTATCTATAGATGTATAATACAGGTTTTTATATCTTACATACAATTCATTGTAACATGCATCGTTGCATTCATTGAACTTGTTGAGAAACTTCTTGCTCATTAACTATATTTTTAGGAAGAGTTTTTTTATATTTCTCATTCATGAAATGAATAGTCAGAGAAGTCAAAAGGATTTTTGCAGAGTTGAGGATTAGATACAAGCTTGAGTTGGCTGCCTTAATATCGCTGTCCCAGTAATGATGTGAATAGAAGTACATGCATTTTGATTTGTTCTGTGTTAAGAGTATAATTTGGCTAGCTGAAAATTCATCATGTTCTAAATAACTCATGATTAATATCAGGACACTAAAACTATCCTTCTTGCTTTTAATATCGTAAAGTTATCTCTAAAGTGGTGCAATCTGTCAAGAATTCAAAATGGACACACAACAGACATATACAAGCCTTGCCACCCATTGACTTAAAAGCAAGGAAAATACAGAGATGCTTTCAAATCTGAAAGCCCTGATTAATAACATTAAACAGTCTGAAAAGGTCATTTAGCATGCCAAAACAATTTATATACATAAAAAAACTGCCTGTTAAACTATTCAGTGCATGAAACTCTAGAAGGACTTTTACCAGTTCATCCGATAAAGTTCTTTATATATCTATATAAACATATTTAAACATATATGTTTATATTACCATTACATTAAATACTAAACACACACATTTATATAAATATAAACATATTTATATATTTTTAAATATCTTTATATATTTAACAAGAATCTTTGAAGACTCTTGAGATCAGAATTGGCAGGTAAGGGTCACATAGCTAACATTCGGTGTCATATTTCCTCCACTGGAATATTTTCTCCATTGTTGCTGTACCACATACCTTTGATCCCATATGGACCTTCTCTAATGAATGGAACAAGAAGAGTCTAACTCCACATTTAGATGCAGTTATGAGTCCTTCTACTTGTAGAAGTAAATGAAAGTATTTGTAACTTACATTTTTAACTTTGTTTTATAATAAAAATAATTACTGTAAAGTTTACAAAAGTAAATTTCATCCTACCTTTTGTGGGTATCAGAGTTCATCAGCCGCTGATAACTTTGCTTTGATTGTACCAGATCTAAAAGTATCATCAAATGGCATTCTAGAAAAAAAAGAATCTGCTAAAGTAAGAGTATATGAACTAACAATAATGTTTAACATAATAAGATAAAACAGACCCTTCTTAAGTTAACAGCTTAAAGGACAGTGTAAACAGCTAATATCAAATTAATATTTTTCAACCAAAATTCAAATATTAAAGTCAAATATTAAGGAAAAAAACCCCAATAATATCATCTTAACATTATCTAATATAAATTTGCTATACTTTCCCATAGTGGCTAGCAGGTTTGCCTATGCCACCTTAGTATAATTAATAATATGGTCTATGTACCATCTAATTACAGTTAGTGATTGATACGATTCCATGTGATTCCATTCATAATCACAGAATTTTGTGATGGAAGAATGGAAAAGTTATTGACTTAATCTCCCTTCTTCAAGGTAGGACTGATGGGTGAACAATGAGTTAACATTTGAAACTGCAAGACCACTGCAGATGGGCCAAGGACATGAGGTGGAAACTTTTGTGTACTTTCCCATAACAGCAAGGAAGGGAGGTGGGAAGTCTTGCGGAGACAGGGTGAGCTTGCTTTGCTACAATTTGCAAACAATACCAAACTTGCTAAAGAACTGATACACCTGCAACACTCGCTGAACAATTGAAACTTGTCTCACTGATGGTTTGAAGAGCAGATAATCTTACTGCACTTGCCTGCAGATACTGGAAGAATCACCTTACAAGGATAAGCATATCACAGTCACATCTTCGTCCTTGTATGGCATAAAGGACAGGGTCCTTTGAGCAGGGATCCGGAACAGCACCTGACCAACTCCTTCGGCCAGATCGTGAGTAGCCCTGCCCTCCCTCTTCCTGAGATGCTGGGCTAAAGTAACTTGTTGCAAGGTTGAGAGGCCCCTGTACACTCAGGGGAAGAAACGCTATCACATTTTCTTAGGACAAGCAGTATACTGTACTTCATTTAGTTGTGCTAATTCCTGTTTACTAATTGATAAGCAATTCCCTATAACAATTGTGCCAGTTAATGTTGGATGTTGTTACCACAAAAATCTTGCACTCGTGAATAACATGAACTAACTCAAGACCAGTGGCTGTTGCCGCTCTGGATTATTTTACTGTCATCTTTAACAAGCTAGCGTGACAAGGACCAAGCAATATGCAAAACATTCCTTAAAGATATTTTCCTTAAGGTGAAATAAACCTGAATATTTTTAGAAATATAAAGCTTTCTCAAGTGTCTGGTTTGCTGCAGCTTAAACCTACTACTCATAGCCCTATCCCAAGCAGATAAGAGCAGGTAATTAACTTTCTCTTTTGATAGCCTTTAAGATACTTGATCTACCTCCTGATTCTGTTCTGTAAAACTGTCCCTTAGGCAGTCACTCACTTGTTAATGATTAGCTGATTATTTCTACTTAAATGTAACACCATCCTGTAGCTTTTATTGAATTACATCTTGTTATTTAATTTGAATTCTAATCCTGCATTTCAGGAGTTCCTGAATCTCCTCCTTCTCAGGCTGGTCTCATTGCCAGGTTCAGCAAACCTATCCTCTATTTCGTCATCTGAATGATCAACAAAAATATATAATAATATTGGATCCAGGTTAGAGCCCTCAGGAACCAAGCCTGACTCAGTCTTACACTGCTTGCCATTTGAAAACTACATCCTCTGATCTCTCTTTTTCAAATATTTTTGCTCCCAATTAATACCACATTCAACAATACTGGATGTTTCTCCATCTTGCCTATCGGAGTTTCACATGGTAAAGTCTGATAGAGTATCACACAGCGAAAAAGTAAGACTACTACACATTCATAGGGCTTATTTCCATTCCATGGAAGGAAATGAGACTACTTCAATGCAACTTGTTCATGACTGGTCCTGACTATATTATTTGATTTCTTATTCTCATGTATTTTCCAGTGAAATCATGTTCTGGGGCTCTCCTTCATCCTCACTTTTTAAGGACAGGAAGTAGGTTTGTCTTTTTCAAGCTCTCTGGAATGTTACCTGTCCTCTGTATATTTGGTAAGAAAATTAACTAATGACATCACTCACTTTCTGTAGTATTCCATAGTAAGTATCATTGGAAAATATAACAAAATTTAACTTCATCACACAACCCAAAATTTATCTATGTAATGTCTTCTTTCCTTAGGTTAGCTTAGCTAAACTCAAACACCAGCTAGGGTAGAGCAACAGTTTTAGTGAAGAGGTTTTAGCATAGACCATTTTAGAAGCAAAGAAAGCATTACAGACTTTTCCCTTACTAAGCTGGGGAGGAACAGTATTGATGGAATTACTTTCAGGACAAAGCATCAGACATTTTAATGAAGGGTGGGTTCCAAGCTTGCAAAATTGCTGTTATCAAAAGACCTCCATTAATTTTTAGATAAAATGAAGTGTCTGATGTTTGCTAGAAAATATCAGACTACAAAATCAAAGCATTTTATATCATCCTAGAAGATCATCACAGTACTCTAATAACCAAATATGATTTTTCCAAGTGCTCTCTGTTAACTTTTGCTGTCAAATCACAGAACAATTAGAAGTCACTTGTAAATAGTATTCTCTATATGTTTGCATTATGTTACACTGTATCTATTTCTTTATATTTGTCATGCTTTGGCATGAAGTCATACACACTGTTTAATTATTGGCATATTGCCTGCCATAGTTTTACCCCAGACCAACTATCACTGCCACAGTTCTCTGGGACATGGTTCCGGGAGTATCATCAGCCATGAACAATCCCCCAAAGGCGGCATGAATGAGGAATAGTGTGAGGAGGACAGTGCAGTTTCACATGCTCAGCACAGTCTAGAAGGCAGCTAATACTTGATCTGCTCTGACAACTCAGCTCTGAATTCAGCGTCTTCCGGATGTGCAAGGGGAACAGGAGCACAGAGGATGATCGGGAATCCAAAATACCCTCTTGAGTCAGAGCCTCATGCTCTAACACCAGAAGAATTAATTAGCTGTGAGGAGGCAGAAAAAGATACCTTCTCAGACTCTACAAAGATTCCCCAGTACAGGGAAAATCACTATGTATTATTCCAGTATTCAGGACAGTTCTGTGTTGCCTGCATGGGCAGATGGGATTTGGTGGTGTTGCTGAGGTTATTCTCAACAGTAAAAAACACATTCTTAACAAATACTTGGTTCAAGAGAAAGGGAGAGGAGTTAGTGGAAAGCTCATCAGACGATGGCTCAACTTTGAGAACTTCTTTGATTTGAAAACCCACTGTTTGGAGATGGAGAAAGAATTAAATCATTTGTGGTGCAAGAGAATAAAATAAATGCAAAGCTTTTTCAACTGAAACCCTCAACTTTGAGAAAAGAGCTTCATTGCTTACTTCAAGGATTCATAACGACACAGCATGAAACAAATACATTTTTTGTTATTTCTGGGAAAAAAAAAAAAAGTGTCCTAATAGAAAAATACTTTGGAATTTGCTTATCTCACTTGGAATGTTCATAGCAACCAGCCTGTTGAGTAACATATGAGACAAGAAGCGCTCCATGCCATAGAATACAAACGCGCTGCAGTTGGTCAGCAGCTGCTCCCATTCTGCCTGGCTGCAAAGAAAGGAAGTTTTTTTTATGGAAATAGTGTACAAGAACATTTTTCAGAAAACACCCATAGCAAACACTTTAGAGTTAGTTGCTCCTAAAATATTTATCACAAAAGCAAGCATGCAAATCAAGGAGACAAACAAACCTACAACATTCTATGCAAAGAGCAGTAGCTCATACAAGCTACTGGCTTATTAGTTTAATAAAGGAGTATACCTAATTTAGCAACATTTCAGCTCAGCAAGAAACAGATAGACTGTATTTTATGGATAACTACCAGACTCTGAGAATCCCCCTTCTCTCAGAACCCCCCAACTCATGCATTTGTATAGCTCTGAAAAAACAGTATTTAGTCTAACTTTCTGAGAGAGTATTTGGGGTATGAAGAAATTTCATTTTGAGAAGAGGTGCTGTCACCTTAGCTGACAGCAAAAGCTGTGCAACTTGGCAATAGCTCTATCTTTGTAATTGTTGTGAGAAACATGAGGGTGCCTACACCACTGTGTATTTAATCTTAGCAGAGAAGATTTTAAAGCACTGATTAAAAAAAAGAGTTATAAAAAGAGGTCCAGGGATGACTGTGTTGTCTCATTTGCAGTACTTAAACTGATTAAGTCCTTGAGATACCTTTTAGGCTTCTATTTCCATGACCATAAAATTAAACTACTATAGAGAGTGAAGGGAATAAATTGGGAAGCAACACCGTTATAAAAAAGAAACACAGACAAAATAAGAAAGTAGTTGAAATATTACAAACCTTGGAGCATGTGTGTTTCCAATAACTCCTTCCCACCGCAATGTAAATGGGTCGTGGTATTTTTCTAGGATTTCGTTTATTTTTTGTGAGGGACTTACAGATTCTGCAATATTAGAATTTTATCAATATGAGCTCAGCATACTGGAAGGTACAATGCACAACATTAATTTCAGACATTTTAAAATGACAATATTTATCCTCTTTTAAGACACATTAGATCTCATTTTTTTATGACAAGGAAGTCTACTTTTTAAAGCTGTAGCAATTGTGAAATTTACCCAACCAGATACAATTGCTTGTAATTGCTGCTGGAAAGGCGCGTTTTGCAACTGAGAAGGATAATTCAATAGACAGCTTAAAGACTGAAGAAGCACAAAGAATAAACTCCAGCCACCCTGAGAAAAGTGCCAAGAGTTGAAAATATCAATATTGCTCATGCAATTTTGTTCCAGGGACTCTGAGGACTTAAGCAGATAGAAAAATATCAGTTTCCAGAGCCCTCAGTTTAAATAATTTCAGAAAATTCCAAATTGACCTACATTTTCCAAGCCCATCTAATTAGGTTTATTACGTGTCACAAAGATATTTTAAAATCATTTTTTGGAATTCTATACACATGTAAGTTTATTAAGAAATGTGACTCCATTAAACTTTTGAATATAATTGGAGAAAAAGTGAGGTTAAATAGTATTATTAAAATGTTTTGCGTCAGACTGAATTAATAGAGCTTGTGGCTTTGGTAAATACACTCTACAAGGAAATGGTAACTATTACAAATATGCTAACCCTAACATCTGTGTCTCTCTTAGTAACCTTCACCTCTCAAAATAAAGTGTAAGGTAACATGCACAGTTTTGATTTGCTAGACATGCTTTATGTATATATAATCAAAAATACCTATTTGTAAATATTAATCGTATACTTACATTTGTATTTATATTATATATATAAGTTATGTATACTATATATAAAAATATATTTTATTTAAACCTCTAGCTTGAAATATGCCTTAGAAGTGTGGTGAGTTCCATCATCCCTGTCCCAGTGCATTCCCATTCAGCACCATTAACTCTAAGCCTATTCATAACTTTCATGCAGATTTCTTCCATAACAAAGATTATACAAAGCATCATATTCTTTCAATTAAGCTATATCCTTTCCTGCACTACTGATACAGAATCATAGAATGGTTGAGGTTGGAAGGGACCTCTGCTCCAGTAGGGACACCCAAAGCACAGGGCACCCGGTCGCATCCAGGCAGGTTGGGAAGATCTCCAGAGAAGGAGACTCCACAATTTCTCTGAGCAGCCTGTTCCAGGGCTCTGCCACCCTTACAGGAAAAAAGTTTTTCCTCATATGGAGACGGAACTCCCTGTGTTTCAGTGTTTACCATTACCCCTTGGCCTCTTACTGAGAAGGTTACCAAGAAGAGTGGTGGCCAGTGACAGAACAAGGGGTAATGGGTATCTCAAAAAACATGATAACTAGTTCCTGAAAGAAGGCTTGTGTTTTCAACTGGATAATATAATAAGAAAGTAACTCAAGCAATTATTCGTTCAATATTTAGTGATATGAAAGAAATGATAACAGAAACTAATTTTCTTTCCTGAACCTGGTTTTGTTGTTTCATTGATGCACCAATTGACTGATGACTATGCATTACTGTTCTCATGAAAAGCTTCATTTTTTTTTGTCAACTGCTCCATGTCATGACTTCATTTTCAGTTACATAATTTTCTAAATTGAGTAGGTATTATTTAATATTATTTGGTAGTATTTTATATTACCTGCTTCTCTTCCTTCATTATAGGGATCCACAATATCTGATACACAGTTAAGTGTAAACAATGGAATAAAACCAATGAAAACAATGGAAATTTATCTTAACTGATAGACTTAGCTATTAGTTTGTGAAAGGATACATTTAAAATTATGAGTATCAACAGACAGGCAATTAGAAGGTAAAACACGATTAATGGGTGCCTACAATTAAAAAGCATTGACATTTTGAAGGTGAGATTTAAAGCAGCATGATATCCAATTGCTAACTGAAATTAAAAGCATAAGCTAAACTACATTATATTATCTATCTATACATAAAAGATTTATTTCTAAAAAATATGGTTACATTCTATATACAGTGTACCATATTGTTAAGGGGAGGTAGTTCTAGCAATTTTATGCACCTCTTCTCGGTGGATTGTTAAATACATCACATTTACAAAAAAAGGATGACTTTCCAAGAAACAACAACAACTCTATAGCTATTGCAAAATCAGTAAGAAACAAGATTCTTATGGGATTGTATAATATTTATTCCACTTCAGATTCCTAACATACATAATGATCTTCTATGCAAGTCATCCTTAGATCTTTTCATGAAAGTAGATAAAGAAAACATAATAAAAAATTATAGGAACTACTATAATTCTATAATAAGTATGTGTATTACAGAATAGGAACTAATCCTATGGAGCTTTTTTAAAGAAGTAGGACAGTTTACCATTACATTACATTACCATTACATTCTTTTTCTGATCAGCTTTTGGTTTTGGTTCTTTAGGCATCTCAACATTGTTTTTCACTTCAATCTCTGTAGAATTGAACAATAGAACTTTTTTAAATAGGCAGTTTTAGAAATCAAATTACTTGTGTTTGTAAGGGTGTAATAACAACACATTAAGCTAGAGAAACAAAAATTTATTTCATGTAACAGAAATACAAAGGCATACGCCAAACGCTCTTGTCTAAAAATAATGGCTTAAAAGTGGAAAAGAAGCTGAGACATTACCCCTTAGATAAGGACAGGCTTTATTACATTTAGGAGGATAGAGCTGAACAGTAATCAGTGGAGTACTTCCTAACCTATTAGAATATGTATTCATCGTTGATGTTATTGGAATAACCACAGCTTCAGTGGAATATGCAGAGATTTTAGAAAAAAGTATCTCACATGTTAATCTTATTTTTATTTTTTTTAAGGAGTCTCAAAAGAGGAGAAGAAAATGGCTTATTTCTCACTATACGGATGGCTATTGCCCAAGCACAGGTGTCAGTTATCACTGGAGTGCCCTGGAAGTTTGGGGAAATTTGAGATATGCATTAATACTCATTCGGCTGTTGCTTCTCTTTCAGTGGATGTTCTAATTGCACAGAGACTTCACAGCTACACTTCCTCTCTTTTATTTGCTTCTACAATTAAGTTTCACTTTGTAAAGAGGTAAAACAGAAATGAGAAAAACTGCATGTTCCAAAATTCCTATTTCTGATAGACATATAACAATATGTGAACATGTACGTAGTTTAAAAATATTTTAAATCCCGATTATCCACACTTCCCTCTCTGTGGAAAGAAGCTTGGAATAGAAGAACACAGGATAGGTTGTACTTAAGGTACTAAATATTACTGATATGAACACAGTACAGGAACCTCTGCATTGCAGAACACTTCCATGGTATAAAGTGAAATTTTCTAATCCTATTTTTTGTCTAGACTCACTAGGTTTAGTAATTTAATTAGAGTTTAAATGTGTTCTTTTCCTTATATGACTAATATAACTTCGGATTTTTGTAACTTCGGTAATAGATAAACAAAGATATAAACAGTCGTACATGATGTAAGTTAAAAGACTTTCCTTTTCTTTCAAAATTCATAAGCTGTCTTAGAATCCACCAGACTTAACTTATTCTTTCATAGTACAGGTCATTTAAAATTAGCTAGCACTGCAAATATATTACTATAAAATACATACTATATAATGCATTAATACTACTTGCATTACTGTACAGTACTAATATTTGTATTATAGCCCAAATGCTAAGAATCTATGGTATGTAGCAATATTTCCATAAAATACATTATACCATTCCTATTCTTCACATTTTAAGTATCTTGCTTATTGCTTTACCGTACCAAATTAATAGTACCTGATTCTTCCACACACATTCGATTGTAGAGAATCTGGAGAGAAAAATCTCTGGATACAGAATATACACCCTCTTCTCGAAAGATACTCAGTGCTTCCAAAGGCAATTCCATAAGTAATGTATCTGCCAATAATACCACACACAATTCTAACTCCATAGGTGTACCTGAAGAAATAGAGCAAGATTGAGATTTAGTATTTCTCAGTATGTATACCATTAACTGAAGTTATTTGAAAAACTTTGATTGCATAATGCCTGAAATCCATTTTACTGTGGATGAAGAGTGTTATACAATTATATTTCTTTTGATATAGCTCTCCCTAAGACCCAGACACACTTGCAAGCGTATGAATTTGTGAGAGCTAATTTTTCAGAGGGAAAAATATCCTCATATTAATAGCCATACCATCCCAAATCAAAGTTAAGTGCATGCAATGTATGCAAGGAAGTGATGTCTGGAAATGAAACACTGTTTGGCTTAAAAATTATGTTTAGCTTAAAAAAAAAGTTTTAAAAGAGCTCCTATCCAATGCTATCTACATCACTTTGTAGGAAGCTTTGTTTCTGTTATTTAGAAAGAAGCACTAAGTATCATTATGCCAACATTCTCCCATTTGGCACAGAGAAACAACAAATACATGAAAGACAGATTATCTTCAGTCTTGCCAGAATGACAGAATAAGCCAGCTGCCATGTTGTAGGAAGAAACTCTTCGGGACAAAGCAACTGCAATTTTTTTTTTTTAAGCAATTTTTAATTATAAACTTCACTACTGCACACCATGAGGCAAAAAATCTTGTGATGGTCCACAAGCATTGTGAAAGTCCACTGAGTAAAAAGGAGGAAAACATAAAATATACAAAGGGATGAACAGAGTGAAGGAAGTTCTCTGTTGGCCTTTCTCCTGAAAAGATTGGTTTGTGATAAGGCCATATTTTTTTTGGCTGTCTGAAACCTGTAGTTTGAAGGCTGTGGATACACGCATATCCTTCCGGCATATAAACAACTGCTTTGGAAGTATACTAAAATATTAAACCAGGTATAGAAAATGAATGCAGATAAAACCTTTTTTTCTCTCCCTGACTTTGGAAAACCAAAAACTATAATGAATATCAGCATTCTGATATGTGCTCATATATGTAAATATATATACTTACTTATGTTATATGCATGTACTGTCCCCAAAAAAGCACGTACCTTGTATTTCGGTGTGTTTGGTATCCTTATCTTTTACTTTCATTTTTCCTGATTCAGCTGAAAGTGATGCAGTCTGCTCTCTGGGAATATGAACATTGAAAATATAACTAGCACCAATACATAAATAAGTAAAGGTTTTCACAGGAGGCATAAAGAAAAGGTAGTAGAAGCTCAAGGAAATTTAAGACAAAGAACACAGTCCCTTTGGAGGTCCTAGCCCTTGGAAATCCCATCCTTAAGTTGTTTAGTTATAATGTTTCACTTTCAGATCCATATGGTATGATTTGAGCTGGAGGAAAATGCTTTTTAGAGATAGACATTAGCATTTTATATAGTATATATAGTCCTCTTAGATTTGCATATACCATCCTGCAAGGAGTAAAAAGTCCATTCCATAGGTTCTACGCTTGATAAAATCATTCCTGTACTGGTAGGGCCTGAGCCACAATCTTATTTCCACAAATGATGATGAAACAATTCTAAATGTCTTACCTCATATTAGGAAAATCAAACTGTGACAGCACTGGCTTCAGATATTCTTCCATAACTTCTACTATTTCAGAGAAATCTGATGTAAAATCCTGTACGTTCTCATCTATTTTGACTGTGAGAGACTGTCAAACAAATTTCAGTAAAAAATTGAATACTTACAAAGTGGTATTTAGCAAGGACTTAAGGTGCAATGTATTAAACTGAGACTACATCATATTAATTTAAACACCATGAAATGGAAAATATAAATATATCAAACCAGTTTCAAAAAACTTAAGTGTGAACACCTACTTATACTCTAACAGAGTCAAAATTAATGTAATTGAAAATGACATAGGACACACTTACATACTGAACTCGTAGAACACTTGCTGTGATCTTGCAGCTTAAAAAATTATGCAAAAGTCACAGGCTATTCCCACTGTGCCTTTACACTGCACAATGAGATTTAGAAACAAAGTCTTTACAGAACTGAAGCCTCTTTTAGGGACACAAAACCTGCATCATCTAGAATTTAAGAGTTTTCAAAGACACAGATATAATCTTGAAATTGCAATTAGATATGTCCTTGAAGCAGATGACAGTAACAGATTCACATCTATTGCATTCAAATAAGCAGTTACACTAAAAGAGATACCATGTGCTTTGGAAAGAAATTGTCCCATGTTGGGAACTGATGATAATTCTCTGGCTAAGTCTAATTTGTTTCAATTTAAGAGTTGAGTTAAATAATCACGTTTTTGAGGGGGATATCTGGGGCTCTCCTGTAAAATCTTTTCCTTTATCTAGAGCTAAAGGTGTGAAAGCCAGTGTGCAAAACGCAAATCTCAAGAGCACACAGTACTTCATTTTTGTGTAATCTGGACTCAAATGTATCAAGTTTTCACTGCAATAAACTACAGAACATTTCAAAGCTTTTGAATAACATATTGAAATAACAGTGGAAAAATATAGTAAGATTTAATCATAAGCAGAGCACAGACAGAATTTTTAAATTATGAGGCCCAGAGATAGATTTGCAATAAATTGAAATTATACATATACGTGTGCATGTGTGTGTCTATATGTATATTTCTGACAACTTTTTAGCACATATTTTTCATCTTATTTTAAATATAAGATAATCAAATATATTACCTCATCTGTTTTGGAGACACACTCTTGCAAGTTTTGACTGCTAGTTTTTTTAAGACTATTCATCTTTTGCTGCTTGTAAAGACGCACTTTTTCCAATAAAACACAAAATATATCAGGATTCACGGGAAACCGAGAAACTTTGGCTTTAAAAGGAGGAAACACCACTTTAAGACACTAAAGAAATCACCATATTTCTAATTGAAGAAACGGTTATAGAGACACACTCAAGATCTAAAGCAGTATTTCTCAGTATTCCTTGAGATATGAAATAACGGTTTACATAAATTTAGCACAAAATCTATACAGAAATATAGATTAAAAATCACTTGATATTTATGTATGACAACCTTAACCTTCAAATATCAATATAAAGTAAATGAATTTTGACTAGACACATGGCATCTGACTATGAAACACCTTAATAAGAGTTACAACAATTATTTAAAATTTGTACTGAAAGCACCAGTGAAATATATGAATCTTCTAAAAATATCCGGACAATTATTTTTGTTCCTAAATATAACAGGCACTTACCCACTGGCTGAGTGGGCTTTCCTCTTTGTTGTGCAATATTTACTTTTGATTTCTCAATCACTGAACTGTACAAGTTTGATCTACAGAAAGCAGACAAATGGTGAGTAGATTATTTGGCTATTTAGCAGAAATGAAGCAAATTTATCAATTGCTGATAATTCCATGTGCTCAAATATACCTTCAAGATTTATTCCCAGCTTGGGGTGCCAAATCTGCAAAATTTAGTGTGAACAAAATAAGAGATATAAGGAATTCTTTTGTTGCTATATATTGAGTAAAGGATATTTTTGTTTACATTTCCATGACAATTTTTAAGACTTTTCACAATTGGTGAGGGTACACATAGTCAGTCACTACAGCTCAGTTTATGAGTGACTGTTAATTTGGGCTGCAAAAACCATGTAATTTGTGGCCCTATATGACTCCTAAATATGACTCCTCCTAACATTTGCAAAGAATAAATCAAATTTTAGAGATGAAAAAATGGCCTTTTGTAGTCGTTAAAGTTCCCTACTCTAGAGAATAAAGAGATAATTATGGAAAATTAAAGGTTTCAGTTGTAGGCAGATTTTTTATTAATTTCTTCACTACCCTAAAATTCAAATCAAGCAAAATTACAAGAAAAAGTTAATAAACAATCAATATAGCTTTTATTCACTGCTGTAGACATTGGCACCAAACAAAACAATAAGCCGAAATGATGAAATTTTATACCTGTCTTCTGAATGCTGAAGGGTAACTATGTAAAAATTAGGCGGCAATTCATTCAGTATATTAAAATGTTCAACAGGAATACAGAGATTTTTCCATGCCTGCACAATAATTCAAAAGTGACATTAGTTTCATACATTTTATAAAACACTATCTCTATTCTTTCACCAGAAAAAAACAGTAATTCTAGAAAAGAAGGTGCCTTATTTTGAAAAATAACACTCACAGAACATATTTTTGTGCAGTGCGTAAGAAATTAGAAATATTATCCTAAGCAAATTACAAATAGCTGTAATTGTTAGTCTGCTCGATAACAATATGATCTTTTTGGCTGCTATACTACCTATGATGTAAAAGTATTATCAAATACTAAGCGGATTAGCAAAGGAGGGAGCAGAATAACTCAGCGTAACACCCACACCCATTAAAGTCCTTCACTGTTTTCCTAGTAACAGAATGTCACTAAAACAAACTACATAAAATAATTAGACCTCATGCTAAGAATATATAGCTGTTTTTGAGAAAATAAAAGCAGGAATCCCAAGGGATATGACTAAACCAAGAATTCAGTCTCCAGATGAAATGCTGGCCCTAACACAGCAAGTACTATAAACATTTCTGACACAGCTAAGTCTAAGCATTCATGTTTGTTTATTGTTCAGATCAAAGTCTTTCCTGTGCTCAGGCACACTCCCTTTAACCTACTCTGCCAAAGCGCACATTATGGAGCAGCAAAGAGCTGCAGGAGCAGAACTGCATGCTATATGCACTGCTCAATGATTGTTACTTTGGAGTACCTCTACACTGGTCCCCTGTACTAGATGCCCACCTGCGTCTGGACCGCATCAGACACCCAGTTGCGTCGGTGCCTAGAAGGAATCCATCTCCTGCACTCACTGCTCCATGATGCAAATCAAAGCACAGTAACTGAGAACAAGCAGGAGTCTGACTTTGAAAGCACAGTCCTGGTCTGAACTGAAAACTACTACTGTACTTTAAAAAAACCTCTAGCATACTCTGAGAGAGCAGAGTTTCAGTGACCACTTTGGCTTCCTGAACCCCTGGCTGCCTGAAGTCATGCTGTGTAACACGCATTGATGAGCGGAGGTCTCTACTGAGCCCGTTTGTTCCCGAGCTACTGCAGCACACAATGGTGCAGCTAAATCTTTTCAGCTCTGGTATCTTCTACCTTTTAGATGATCACTGCAAATCAAATCAGTATCTGCTAAACCAAGTATTATCCTCCCTCCTCTGTTAAGTAATACGGAACATATAGAAAAGAGACAAAGTAAATTATCTACAAATTTTTCTCATGCCTCATTGTATCTCTGCTTGCCACATTTTGTAAATTCTCCTAGACATGCATAAATCCCTGTCAGCTAATCCTTTGTAACTAACTTCACAGAAGTTTTTAAAATTTTAAATAGGTTTTTAAACTAGGATTTTCCAAGGTTAGTTTTGGTATCCACTTTTATATCTCAGATATTTGAAGAAAACATAAACATTTCTGTCCCAGAAAAGTTTAACCATGATTTGCTCCAGAATGATGCATCATGAATTAGATTTTTACTGGTTGGTTTCTTTAAACACCTGTTTTGCAGCATGACAGTTTAGGTGATGACCAGAAACTCATGAACAGTTTGTTAACAAAACCCAAAAAGCTACTTTATTGGGATCTTTTCATAGGGTAACACTTGCTTAGGGAACAAGGTATCTCAAACAGGATGGTTGATGGGAGTCTCTGTTGCAAGGATCCTTTGCAATGGTACCTACAGCTGGATAATTCAATGTACAATGATTTCAGTGGGTCGTGCATGCAGACATGCACAACTCCACTATCAGGCTACACCAAAATAGTAACTACAGGAGAAGTCTGAATTTCATCCCTATATCTTGCTTCTAACTTAAAGTACATAGCTTTTGGCACACAGATAACATATCATAAGCAAAACCATAGGGTAGTATGTTCAATACTAATAAAAACAGAATTTCAGTTCATGACTGCATCCACCAAGTCAATACCATGCTTCAAACTAAAAAAAAAAAAAAAAACAAAAATGTTTAGCAGAGTCCAAAGTAATGAGACAAAATATTATTTAATTCCAGGAGTAATATAACTACATAAAACATACGCATGTGTGTGTGTTTCTGTATAACTGTATAGTATACATATAACCTCCTGCTACACAGCATTACTTAAAAAGTTACCTTTGAAATAGCAGTCAGTTGCTGTTCCACATTTTTTTGAAGATCACTTGTATCTCTGTTTTGTTTTAAGTGATTCTGAAAATGCAACAATGCTGCCAGCTGTGAACTGCTGGTGTTTAAAGTAGCTGTTAGAAGAATATTCCTCATCACCATGGAAGCTAAGCAGCTCTGTAAAATTTTTTATTAGTTTATTTTTTCCCACTGAAATATGTTTATGTATATCTAATATATATATATATGCATATATGTATATATTGTATAAGCATGCCTATTATTTATGTTTACAGTGTAAATATAATAACGTATAAGTCTGGCAATAACTTATGACAATTTCTTAAAAACTAGTAGTTAGAACTGACTTTGTCTGCCTTTATCATGCATATTCCTGCACTCGGTCCACAAAGTGCAGTGGAAAGGCAAGTACCATGTTCTGAACCCAGCCTCCAAGTAAATTAAATCTTTTCTGTGTTTCTGTGCTTCTGCAAGGGCAATACTGGCCTTTTATTATATCATCTGTCTTATCATTCATTTTAACAGATAATATACTGACACATTTAAAATATGCTATATATATATATATTTTAGACTTAATAGTATAAATGTATTATCTTATATAAATACTTAATTATCAATAATTCCATCTGCTTTTTATGCAGGGAATTAATGATCAATTACTAGGCAATATGAATAGACATTTTTGCATGTATAATTTAAAACACTCTTTTTTTACTGGAAAAATCTGTAATTCATTAGCTGTTTTACCTGATGAAGAGTCAAAAACTGGCTTGTCAAAACTGGATCAAACTGCCCGAAGCATTCTAGCATTTCAAAGCTAGCAGAAGCCAATACATCAATACTATTATGGTGGAATGCAATAGCCATGCACTGTAGTAGAACTTCACTGGATTGAGAAAGATAATTCTGAGACGATCTATGTTTCTTCTAGATAATAAAAGTGTTTTTATTAAAATATTAATTAGAATTATTATTATATATTTGCTATACGTATACAGATCACGAGTGCTTTAGAAAAGTTAAATACCTTTTTGGTGACAACTTTTAATGCTTTTTCTCCATTTTGAGGTATTTGCTTAATATATATTCAAAATATGTAAATATACATCTGAGTTATTCTTCAGACATCAACACTTACTACATAATATTAAAAAATAAATGCTTTAAGAATTATTAAAAGAGGTTTTTTTTCCCAATATAAAACATGTACTTAGGGAAATAGTACTTAAATTCCAGCCAGTGTGAGCTCTTCAGGACACAACGTTGACTGAATTTTCAGTCACTTCTCAGTACTGTTGTTTCTGTAGTTCTCAGTACACTTGTTTCTATTGATAGTAAATTAATATGAATAAAATAAATTTCTTAACATGAACAGTTATTGATTTTGCCCCATAAAAACGCTATTAATTAGCAACGCAAACCATACTACCCCAATTCCTGCTGTGTTTTGATTTTTATCACAGAGATCAGCTCAGCTGGTAATACAGCTTAAATTTAGTAAGAATTTTATAGACTTTTATGATAAAAAGTATCTATTCAATATGTTTGCTCTATCGATTGCAAAATGCCATTCCCTTAGAGAGGCATGTCTGTTCAGCCTGTCCATTTTTTCCTGGTGGATACATGCTGGGTCAGTAGGAACCTAGAACGGGAAAAAAGCTCCATAGGAATGATGTAGCACAGCATGCATTAAGAGGCAGGAGGAAGATTCATAGTAGAGTAGAGATGGATAGGTCATTTTGTTCTTTCCTATGGTCACTTCCATAAGCTATCAGCATTTCCACCAAAGAGAGCAAGGTAAGGTGACTACTATTCCATAAAAAGGATGTACTCAAATTATTATACAAGCAAATACGCTAAATACCTTTAATTCCTGTGCTTTCCCTCTATACTTATCATGTTGACATTTTCGGGCTGATAAAATGTTGATTGTCATTTCCCTTTCACTGCATTCTGCTGAAGTCAGGCAAGGTTTTGTGGTGTCTGATTTAGCTTCTTCCTATTCATCATAATAGGAAAAGAATAATTAATCTTCATTAAGAAGATTTCTTCATTAAGAAGGCTTCATTTCTTTTGCAAAAGTCCACGTAAAGATGAAACTCACCTGCCTGAGAAGAAGGCATATGATCCCTTGTGGTGAGTGATTTAGCAATAACACCTGCCATCAACATTTTTTAAAAAGCTATCGTGATAATTTGACCAATATAAGCTAAAAAGGGCTTATAATCCCTAAAAAGTTAAAAGCTTTAGCTTTTAGCTTAAGCCTAAAAGGTCAATATAATCTCTGAGATATTTGAATTTTTTTCTTCAATTCATTTCTTATAAACAATATAACTAAATAAATAGTGCAAAGACTCAGTTTTTCCTTTCTTACATGCACAATAAGATATGCTTTTCAAATGCAAAACAAATATGTTTTGTTTGCACAAATTCAGTTTGACTTACCTAGCCTTTTAAAGCATTCAAGGATACTTTAAAGTCTGTCTTCTACAAATATTGGAAGTATTAAACCTCAGGAAAAAATCAGAAAGTGATAAATTATGATTATCTGAGACATGGCCAAAGACATGAGGATGGCATGTAGGCAAGGGCACTTTCCTGAAACTGCTTGTTTCAGGAGATATATTTTTATTACGACTTGCTTGCAATTTGTAAAACCTAGATTGAAATAAAGAGTAGTATTGTAAGAGCATATGCAGAAAAATAATTTGGTAGACAAACTTTACACAGAGGAACTAACTTTAATATGGAAAGGAATCCATACCGTAACATTTGGCTTCCAATAAATCTCTGAATGTAGGGGATCCACGTTAACAGCAAGTAAATGAAGAGTTTTTCCAGTAAGACAGAGGCATTTGGATTTGATATCAGGACAACCTCTACAGAGATTCTGTATGTGTGCTAATTGAGCCAATGTGATGTGACCTATGGTGTGCTCCATATGCTTCCAGCCCTAGGAAAATATATAGATATGTTTATATGCTTATATACGTGTGCACACACTTTTACAAAAACATAAACATATTATATATTATTTTGCATACAATAGATATATGCATAAATACACATATATTTGTTAAATCTGATCACACATGCAACTACAAAACAGCTGTCTCTAAGAGGTTCACAAATCAATCAATTATTCATAAACACAAATATAGGTATTTGCTTTAGATATGATGTCCGAGGTGTGTAATATTGCAAAGGCAGAGCTTTAATTGTCTGGGAGAGAATATGGGGCAATAATTACTGGTCTGATTTAGTGGGGCATTTCTTAGCTCTAATTGTACTACCTGTACCGTTGAATCATCTTCAGTTTTAACTCTGATGAATGCTGCCACAGTTTTATGGAGTGATGTCTCTCCTACTTTTTTGAGCTTTTTTTCAGTAATAACAAGATGAAAAATATCCAGAAGAATTTCCACAAGTTTTAGTTTCCTTTTAGACAGTTGTCTCATTAATGGCAAACTAATATTTGTAGTCTGAAATACAAATACAGGAAAGTAAAATTCTAAATTTTTTTTTATATATATATATATTTACCTTCTAAAAAGTTAGACTGTTTTATTTGTAACTGAAGTAGCATAAGTTTGAACAGCAACACCTCAACAGATCATAGATATTACCATAAACATAATTCAATAACTTAGGAGATAAACTTTAATGTCAAATATACTACAAAGCAATGACAGCAGCTGCATGAAAGAACAATAGTCAGGTTTTGCTTCATGTGTTTTATGTCCTTGGTAAAAATATGTAATTTGAAAGGAGATGTAAATATAAAAACGGAATTTTAAAATTATTGCTTTTGACAGCAGTTTTTTCAAGCACAGAAATATTTACCCTCTGAAAAGGGAAATAATAAACTACAGGTACCCAAAATACACTGAGTATTTAAGATAGGCTTTTTTAATGCAATATTCTGTGTAAAGATTTTTTCTCTTGAAGAATATACACTTCATCATGCAGAACATTAAACCTGTGAAGTACTTAGAAAATAAATCAATCGAAGTACCTCCAAGCTTAGACTTTTTCTTTTGTAACTTTTACATAAATTTTAGAATTAAATAAAATTGACCAATAATTGTTTGTAGACCAAACACATGCTGTCATTTCCGTTTGCTATCTTCACCTATTTAAACAGTATGTTCTTCAAGAACGGAATATTTCCTTCTGTATTTCTACAATGTCTATCACTAACTATAGGAGGATAATGCCATATGGAGTCTTCAAGAATTATCTAAAAACATATAAATAGTAAAACTAGATTTTTTTTTCTCTTAATAGCAAAACATACAGTCATACCTCATTAACTGCAAATAAGCTAGAAACATTATTGAACACTTCTTCTGCTTCATAAACTGCCCTCTGAGCTAAGTTATAAGCATCTAGATAATGACCATGTTTTTCTTCATTTCTTGCCTGCTTAGCAAACATCCTAAAAAAAAAAAAAAAAAGAGAGCAACAATTTTTAGGATGTTTAATGTAAATGCTAGGTAAATTAAATTTGCACATTTGTTAAGGGCTCAAACAATGAAAAGTAAGCATTTACATATTGTTTTTCAAGGTCTTGCTCTTGGAACTGTTCTTTCTACTCCACACTGCTGCAGTATGGAAAGATCCTAAAAAAAAAAAAAAAAAAGAGAGCAACAATTTTTAGGATGTTTAATGTAAATGCTAGGTAAATTAAATTTGCACATTTGTTAAGGGCTCAAACAATGAAAAGTAAGCATTTACATATTGTTTTTCAAGGTCTTGCTCTTGGAACTGTTCTTTCTACTCCACACTGCTGCAGTATGGAAAGAGCCCAAGAGAGGCCGACAGTCCAGGCACTGCTTGGGAGCAGAACTTGGGAGTTCATGCAGGGAACAAGCCAGAACAGGGGAGTATGTAACGTGTCGCGGTCTCCAGAACAGGGCATGCTGCAAAGAAATACATGCTTTGTATTTCTGCCATTATAGCAATTCCTAAAAGTCTACAAACACCTGAGAATGACTGTTCTGGCTGACAGTGTGCCTTTACAGGTGGGAAAGCTTAGTGGCTTCGACCCTTTTTTGGATCTCAAAAACTGTACGTATAACTAGCAGTAAATAAGATTAACCCTGCCTTTGGTGGAAAAAATTCTTAGTTCTATGGTCTTTTTCTCTATATGGAAAACATCCATTCTGAGGATACAAACTTAAGCAGCAGGATACAAACTGTCAATATGACTTTTTCCATCTTTCATTACATTACAAAATGTAAATAACATACTTGGCTGGATTAATTCAAATTAAATAAAATTTCTCATCACAGGAATAAACTTACCTGTGAATATTTGCACATTCTAGCAAGATTTCAGCACTGCAGTTTTTATATCCATAAAAAAAGAAGTCTTTCTCAATCTGAATTAGTTTGTTATAAGGTTCCTGTAGTATATGTGGTAACTCAGAAGACTTAGCAGTCTTGCTAGCAGTCATATAACCTTGGGCAAAGTGTATCTGAATGAGTGTTTTCCTAGAAACAAAAATTAACTATAAGATAGTCAGAAAGCACAGTTTGTGTTTGAAAAAAACAGATTTTTCTTTGATCTCTCTTTTTTTTTTTTGTTATATAAATTAAAATAAATCAAGAAATCTCCTAATTCTTTAAATTTGCTCTGAAGAATATAAAATATTACTTACTCAGATTGGAACTGAAGAAGCAGTTGTTTCATTTATCTACCTTTTCAGACTGTCTAGGCCTTATCAGTTATATCATAAATACAGCTGAACTGAGAAGGCCATTAAATATTTCTAATACAAAAGCTTCACATTTTAGGAAACAGAAGTAGGTATGAATATTGTATTTTCTTCTTTATTTATCTATGCATTTTAAACTTTCAGCATATGTCTTCATGTACTGGGTTCAAAATACAAAACAAAGTCTATCCTTTGAATTTCAGTGTCACCAAACTGTTTAGATTCAACATATGAAGACTTTGATCATGGTGGATTAATTTGGATCATGGAGGATTCATTTTCTCACGAAATACTAGGCCATTGCTGCAAACCACAGCAGTACTGTGGAAATATCTGAGCTTAGGGACCTTTGCATGGGGAAATTTATCTTGCTTCTTTGGGTAATCTGCACTATAAACTACATTGATAGGTTTTGGTACCTGAGCTACCTCACTAACTTAACAGTTAGTAGGGCTACATAACAAGAATGACCTTATTAGAAAGGAAACTTAAAGGAAAACAGAATAAGTAGAAAATGCTTGGGAAAAAAAATGAGAATACACAGAATACACCATACTCAAATGAAAGTGAGTAGTGAAATCACAATAAACATTCACTGTAGCTGCACACTGGAGACTGGATATACTTCAATAAAAAAAAAAAACAGTTACCTGGCTTCCAGGGATGCAATCATAAAATGCAATTCAGATTCTCTGTTAGGTCTTTTTAGTAGAATAGATCTGAGTACGTTTACAGTGTGTTCCAAAATTCCACAAGCCTGCATAGAACATCATTTTCAAAATGTTACTTTAAATGTCTATGCATAATATTAAACATTTATTTAGAAAGCTTATGTTTTCTCCAGGAAATGTTAAAAATCTAAAATGTTAAAAATCTTTCCCTAATATTCCCTAAGATGACTGATTATTATCAACTGTATTTCATAAATTTTCATTCATTTTGTGTATTTCTACATAAAATGTAATTTTTTAAGACAATATGAGGCATAATTGTAATTAGGTATTTTGATACGATTAAGGGGATGGAGCGCGTATACACAAGGAAAGAATGAAAAAGTCGGGTCTGTTTAACCTCAAGAAGCCAAGGCAAACCGTGGCACTTTATTTCTCTAAAAAAGGTAAATAGAAGATAGAGCCAGACACCTTTTTGGAGGTACACAGCAAAAAATGAGGGTCAATAAATCCAGCATGGAACCAGAGAAATTTGAAACAGGTACTGCCACCTGTGGATGTAAAGTAAGTGCCTAACTGTTAGGTTTAAATGAAAAAGCCACGGAGATGACGTTCAAAATGTCACCAATGGATCTGTCCATAATTGAAAACTTTGCTATTGCAGTGATATTGGTTGGAAGCACTGGGAGAAAAATAAATAAATAAAATAAATAAACAAAAAACCCCACACAACTTCACTAAAAGCTATACTGCTAAAAAACACAGCAAATATTCACACTGTACCTAGGTATTTCTGTCTTTTAATTTTTGCGAGTTTGCCTCAGAACAAAATAACTTCTTTATGCAGGACAGAATGGCACAGACAGGCACAGGCCTGTGAGTAAAGGACAGGCACATCACAGGCACAGGCATGGGCACAGGCACAACAGCATTATCTTAGCACAGAAATCCGTGAAAGTTGAGTTGAACAGTAAATAGATATGTTATACATATAGGGGTTAAGTAGAAAAAGGTAATTACTGTAGTATCTTTCAGAGTCTCAAAATGAGCAATTGAAAAGGAAGCAGGAAATAATATTGAAAAACAAATAAATACATGCCAATGTTAACAGAATTGTCTGTCTACAGATTTAGTTATACATACAAGATTACAACTGCTGTTATTTTGATAAAAGGACACACGATTTAGGGAAAAAAATAAACTCTAGTTAAACACTCATTCTTACTGATCAACATCTGTTTGGAATCTGTAGCTAATGTTTTTTTTTGCATGCATAACAGAGAAAACACTAAATGCATGTACATGTAATATCTCTCATCACTGAAACCTAGGCACTATTGCCAAAAAGTGAAGAATAATAGTTCCTTACCATGCTCTGCTTTCCTTCCTCCTCTTCCTCTAGGATTGCCTCTGTGAGACTAAGAGTACTATTGTACCAAAATTGCTCATTTCCTCCTAGTAGCCGCGCTTTCTCAAGGAGTGCTTTAGCTTGTCCATGTTTTTTTTCCAGATTAGCCAATATAGCAAATAAATACAAGCACCTTGACACATCATACGGGGCCCTCAATTCCTAGGAAAGATCCATTACAGCCATTCATATTTATTCCTATTCATATTTTAGATCCAAATTACAAATATCCACATAAACAAGAAGTGAATGGTAGTTTCCTCATTTGTCTTCAGAATTCGCTACTTACTGTTTACGTTATGCTTCCTTGTGTTTTGAAAAAATACAGAAAGTGGCCACATCATATCAAGAATATTTTTTTAAATTCAAAATGCTTTACTTTTATGCTCCCAAACCTTTTACTTGACTAGCCAAACCAGCAATTTTTCTGATATTACTTTGTAGTTATATATTTGCTTTCATTTGTATCTGATGGAGAAGAAAGGGTTGATGAGAATAATTTGAGTAAACTGGGAGTGAGAATGGCAGAGTTCTAAAGAATTTGCCATGCCATAACTTTATGCTAGTTTTAATGTATATGCTAGCAGTGTACTAGATAACAGATACAATGTACTGTATCGTATAGATAGAATACTAATACATAGAGATAAATACAGGATACCAGTAATAATGAAGTATTTATAAAATATGCTGTCCTCCCTAATGTCTTCTGATCTTTTCTCAATGAACAATACCAAATTCATGCTTTAATAAGAGAAATATATTATTCATGTTAAAAATACAATAATAGTTTTCAAATATAAGGTGGCATAATGCCTTAATAGTTATATCTTAAAAAAAATAAAGGATTTATTGCAATATTTATGCTAGATTCCAGTAACCTGCATAACCAAGAAGAAAGCTGTAATGGAGAACAGTAGATATAGGATATAGTTATCTTTAACATAAATTCTTCATAATATTGAGATCTGAAGTAGCTTGGTGGAACATATGGATGCTTATATATCAGCTCTGCCAGAATTCTAAATCATAATTTCAGCATAAATAGCTGTTGCTAAAAACACAATTGGCAGTAAAATCGTAACCAAGTTCAAAGTAATATAATTAGACTTTCAAAAGATCATCCCACTGAGAGGATGGGGCTAAATGTTCTCTCCCTTATGAACAAGTCTGGAATGTCCCTTAACTATCCACATCAACAAGGTTTAGTCAGTCACTGGCCTTTTGACAGTTATTTTAAAGTAACCAGAGACGCTGAAACTACTTCACAGGTTGAAATAATCTTTGGACAGTACCATAAAGTTGGAGTTACATTCTGTAAAGTTAAGTTTATGGGAGTTATATATGTTCATACCAAAGTTACGTAATTTTTTAATTTTAATTTTAATTAGCAATATGGATGTTTTGGTTAGTTTCTTTTAGCTTAACTACAATGTCCTCTCACCTTAACAACATTTCTAGTTGAGATTTTTAAAATAAGTTTTTTTTGGCTACTTGATTATGAGAAATGACTACATAAAAAATGAACACTTTTTCTACAGATATTTTACTAATGTTCTTTTAGTTTTTTTTATTTCTGTACCTGAGTTGCAGTGAGGGCCTCTGAAAGCAGCAGTCTGGCTGGCTGATACAAGCCTAGCTGTATTAGTACTTCAGCTTTTTTTATCCATATGTAAGGGAAAGAAAGTCCACTCAGTCCTTTTCCTGTTACTGAATTTAACTCCAAAATCTGGAAAATAATAAAGTACTAACCCTTCATAAATTTTAAAACAAAACTAGATTAAATACAAATAGATATCAATTATCCTATGCTATCCTTGATATATCCTACAATCACACTTTATTTTCTAATTTAGGAATTCAAAATTAAACCATAGGACAAAGAGGTTTATTGTGAAATTTGGATCTCATAAAAAGGCATTCAAGTATCAAATATACAGTGGTACAATTAATTTGGGGGAGAAGATTAACTTTAGATTTGGTACTGTATGGTAGAAGCTGACTCCAGGTATGAAAAATTTACGAAAGATAAAAGAGATCATTCAAAAGGATTTAGCAATAAAAAAAAAACACATTTGATGTGCAGAAGAATGGAAGAAGGTACAAATAGAACAAAATGATGTGAAAAAAACAAGGGCATAACTGCCATAAGAGGCATGAAATTGGAGGTCAGCTTTAATATCTATAAGATAATTTTTTATCTTCTTAAAGAGGGGGAAAAAAGACAAAGCTCAAACACTTGCAAGCCTTTAAAACAATGTATGATGGGGAACAAAACAGTATGCACAGATGTAACAGAGAGGAAGAAGAGAAGATAGCCCCAATTCCACTTGTTTGATCTTGTGTGGATACAGATTACACCCCTGCTGCTCAACAATACAGGGGTAATATACCAAGCAAATCCAACTCACATTCAGCGGACAAAAACAAACTGGCAAACAAAATAAATCAAAAGTTGAAAAATGATCTAATAAGGAAATGAATAAATATTCAAAACCTTTTCATTCGAAGTGACTATGTTCTCGTCTTTACTACCATTCAGATTAGCATTTTCCAAAAATGCTTCACTTTCTTCTGTCTCAGCATGCACATTTTTTTCTTTTTTCAATGCAATCTCTTGTCTGCACCTAAATTGCAACAGAAAAAAGTAAATTGAAGTATATTTTAGAAGTATTTCATCATGATATATTAATATATTATGCAGCTTTACTAAACATTCTGTGAAGAGATACAAAATAATCATGCACAGTATTTTAAAGCACAAAAGGTAACACATTTGTGCTAAAAGGCTATACTTTTACTAGTTTTTTGTTCTGTTAGCTCTTATCAATTGTAGGAAAAAAAGCTAAATATCCCCCTATAGTAGAAATACATACATTGCTTGTTCTAATACACTGATGAATGTTTCTCCAACAGTTTTCTCATGATATGAAGATGCTTCGCTCAATTTTAAATCTGAACATATCAGGGCAATTCTAAGAAAAGAAGAAGAAATATATAAGAAAGAATCAGAATCTCCCAAATGCTGCTTCACATAAACACATGATAGCGAGGATGGATTTCATGCTTCCTAGTCCTTTTGTCTTATATATTGATTAATATTGGCAGTATCAAACTTTTAAAATAAATTCGTTCTAACTGAAATTAGACCTCAATATATGCAAATATTATTACACGTACTAAGTTGCTATTTGGTATACATACTGAATTGCTTTTCTGCATTCAACAGAGTACTTTTTATCCCTCCATCTAGAGACAGAAATAAAATGAAATAAAAACATATCTTGAGATGTCAAGAAAGAATTGTGTAGCAAAGCTTGGTGGTAAATAGATTTCCTATTACTAAAACACCTTTCTTATTGTAAGACAGTAAACTTGTATCAACTGGTGAACCAGATAAACACATAATCATTTGTATACGTGAATATTTATCTATTCTATCTTGTAAGGTTTCCGAAGTTTAAAAATACATTTTTGACATTCCACAAACCATGTGAAATTAAGCAATTATTAACTACTATCTACAATAACTATTAAGTATTAATCAATACATGCCCAAAATGTGTAATAAATTATTTTAATCAAAATAACAGTAACTTGGAATGCACAGGCACTTGCATGCATATTCTCTATTTTTGCATCAAAATACTCAGGGCTTAACATGCTTAAAAAAACAGAATTTTAGGCACAAAGTTAAATATCTTAAAAAGAGAACGATTGCTGCAATTAGGGATGTTTATTTGGGTTCTAAAGTTGAAGATACAACAGATGTCTGATGTGGAGTCTGGCATTTTGATAACTTAAAAGATAGTTTATTGAATTTTGCTTAGTCTTTTCAGGTAGGTGATATTAAAATGTTAAATTCATATGAAAGTGGCCTGAATTCCTGATCTTGCATGTCTTTTCTAGTAGAGGTCAGGTTTAGTAACTGATAATCTTACTGTATTTAATGCTAAAAAAAAATCATAAGTCTTAATTAAAATGGATCAAAATGAATAATAAAAAACTAACACAATTTTTAAAATTACAAATATGAAACACTAAGTCTCAAAAATTATTCTATACTATTTAGTGAAATACTCATAGAAAGTCCTCTCCATTTTGTTCCTCTTTTATTTAAAATAAATAAAACATACAAACCGAAGATGATAGAGATCAGATAGACTTTTACATTCCACAACTTCACTAGCAATGACTTCAGCCAGCTGAAAGATGGGAAGAGTCAAGTGGGGACAAAAAATTTTCTGTAGCTCTTCAGCTAAAAGGTCAATAAAATACAAAGTACAAGTCTAAAAAGAAGAAAAAATCATTCATTTGATTAATATAAACATAATTTCACAGAAAATACATTTCAAATATATTTTCAGTTCAAAACTTTAAAGTTTAGTTTAAGCTAAATTTTAGTTTAGTTTAAAAAAAACTTAAATGAGGTTTCAAACAGAAAAAGCAGTTAATTATATAGAAATTCAGTAATTTTATTCTCTATGATAAGTTCATTTCAGAATATAGAGTATGATCTAACACTTTTAAAGTATTAACTGCGGGAGACGGACCTTGGAGAATCATCCAACCACTCAATATGAGTTAGCAGATAAGCTCGTTTATTCGCTTTACAGTGCAATATTTATGGGATTCAAACCAGTAACAGTCAGAGTCGTGCAGTTATTGGCTAGAGCATTCAAATGGACTGTGCTGATTGGTTACTAGGGATGGCTAAGGCATGAGGTGAAGGGTACATTCTTATGGTTTTGAATAAAGATGTTATCTCCTAGGTCGTTTACAGTAAAGTTGCAACTTCCTTATCTCGGCACCAGCCATCTTCTAAGTCGTTTACATTCTAATAACAACTTCCTTATCTCGGCGCCAGTTATCTAGGCTCATGGGCAGCTCAGGGACAGTCTTAGTCATGTAAGTATTTGGTTATCTGCCACACACTGTTTTCCTACAATTAACAAAAAAAAGCTATGTATTTCTGACAACTGTCCGAACCTACTTTTCACCTCACAGAAATAAAAATGCAGCGTGGTTCTCTGCTATTCATTTTTTTCCTAAAAACTAACCACTTTAGAATGCGGAGGAGCATACTTACAGGTTTGGGGAAATTTTCCTCTTTAATACCATAACTATTTGTTTTCTGTTTGAATGCCTCTCTGATTTCACTGGGACAGTCATAACTAGCCCATTCTTCCACATTTGCTGGTAAGCTATCAATTCTTTCTTTCCTTTTAGGCTTCTCTTTCACAACAGAAGCTTTAACCTAAAATTAAAAATAAAGACATTCATAAGGCCAAGTTAGCATTTTTGCTTCCATTAAATATTCAACTAACATAAAAAGGTACCTGTTTAGTATCCTTTGAAGTTCTGTCTTTTTTTTGACCTTTAGACTGCGGGTTCTGCCAAACAGCAATGTTTTGACCAACGCAGTAAACAAAAAGAGAAAAAAGAAGCACCTGTAAATTGATGACCTGTCCAGTCTGCGAGACCAAAAATGAAGATATGATACAGAGGCGGAGAGAAAACCTATAAAGAAGCTAGAGTTTTCACAGAAAAGCATCTCAACTATTCAGCTCGTGACCTATGATAAACATTGCTCAGGAAACAGATGGAAAGGGATTCTTACTTGTTTCTCTTCCTTTTTATCCTTTTCTTTCTTAGACGCAATGATTGACTGCACATTTTGAAGAGTAGTAAGTTGTGAAGTCTTTGATATTGCTTTCAGAATAGGTGCTGATGCTGACAGAGAAACCTAGACAACAAAAATAATTCAAATTTTCTGTGAATATTACTAATTAGCATGATTATTCAATGTAAGTCACTACCTACAGCTATCAAAAAGCATCACACAACCTGGTTTACTTAACAAAACTTTCCTCACAAAATCAAAATTTCACTTACTCATAGATAATGCCACTAGCTGTGCAAGCATTTAGGAAGAGCACAACAATGCAATGTAGTTGAACTAATTTGACCGAACAAATTTACCTTCACTATGTCAAAAGATGATACCATCACTGTAATAGATAATACTGCTACTTGTTAACCTACATGGTTGCAAATTCAGCGTTTTTGTTGTTGTTTGTTTGTTTGTTTTTTGAACAACCAGTCTAGACTGCTTTTGGGACTCTCCAATGAATGAATTTCATATGAAGGTGACTTTGCCAATACGAAAGAGAGGAAGTGTGTTCTCTTTCTGGATTGATCTTTGATAATCTACTAGGGAACATTAGATAACAGAAGTTTCTAAACATACAAAAATATACACATTCATTTTATATATTTTGTATATTAATTACAGCAATTTGGAATAACATTATACACAAGCTACAGCTTACTGACTAGCTAAAACATCCCAGTTATACCATTAACTCTATTTTGTGTTGTATCTACTAATTTGTGACATTAGAATTATCAAGTACATATTTTGTCCCTTCAGAGAATTTTTAATACTCAATGTATAATAATTTCTCCTTTGTTTTTGCTATAATTTCTTATTTGACACTTAAAAAAGAAAAAAAAAAAAAAACTATACTATAAAATTGGAAACAACATAGTAAAGATATGGTTAAAATATTCAATTAATAGCTGACACTGTACATAAAGTACCTCAAAATCTGCTGGCCCTATTTAAC
>VZSV01000316.1:389314-434619 GCA_013398735.1 Nothocercus julius
GAAAGCCATGTGGAAAATGAAGCCCACAGCTGCAGCTAGTACAACCCTAAAAGGAATATATCCAAGCAGAAGAACCCAAGAGCATGCAGATCAAAGGCTGGGCTGAAGGAGCAGATGTACTGATTAGGAACTCAACCCCTGACCCAGAAGGATTGATGGAACTTCCTATAAATGTGTGTAGATTGAAGAAGCACGCAAATACGGACTGGTCAGAATTAGAAAATCAGGACCCGATGAAGAGTAAGCTTGCTAGCCACTGCTCCTCAACTGCCACCACGCTCAACCATTCTGTGACTCTGTGATTACCATACACATTCCACCAATGACAGTTAGCATACGAGCTCCCTGTAAAATACATTTTCCATTTTTATATATAAAATACCTTCCCGTATTTAGCAAAAGCAGCAATAACCTGGTATTTACTATATTCCTATGTAACATAAGACTCTTCATTATACAAATTATCAAAAATCTACTTGAGATTTTTTTCACTGGTATAATGTCCTTTGTTTGAATTCCTTTTACGATGGTTTCTCATTATAAAAAATAAAAAAACAAACAAACAGAAAATCTTAGCATATATGGATAGTACACAGAACAAAGTTATTACCACCCTCTCCTGTGGACTCCTTATGCCACATTCAAGCTCCTGCACCCAGTTTTGGGCCCCCCAGTACAGGCAAGACATGGACCAAGCACAGAGAGCTTCATGGAGAACCATCAAGATGTTGAAGCACTTGCCCAGTGAGGCAGGGCAGAGGGAAGGGAACTGGTTTGTCCTGGGAAGCAATGGCTTCAGGTCAACCTGACTAGGAGGTTATTTGGAAGACAGAGCCAGGCTCTTCAGAGTCATGGACAGCAGAAGGAGGAGTGCAAAGAGCATAAAATGAAACAGGAAGATTCAGACTGGCTGTAAGGAGAAACCTTTTCACCATGAGGAATGGTGAGGAATTTCACCATGGATTAGGAATTGGCTGGATGGCATGGTGGTGATCAGTGGCATGGAGTCTAGCTGGAGGCCTGTGGTTAGCGGTGTCACCTGGGGTCAGTCCTCGGTCCTGTCCTGTTCAATCTATTCATCAATGACCTGCATGAAGGGATGCAGTGCTCCCTCAGCAACTTTGCTGATGATACCAAACTGGGAGGAGTAGCTGATAGCCCAGAGGCCTGCGCTGCCATCCAGAGGGACCTGGACACACTGCACAACTGGGCAGTGAGAAATCTTACGAAATTCAACAAAGACGAGTACAAGGTCCTGCACTTAGGGAAAAATAACCCCAGACACCAGTACAGGCTGGGGACCAACCTGCTCGAGAGCAGCTCTGCAGAGAGGGACCTGGGCATCATGGTGGATGACAAGTTGACCATGAGGCAGCAGGGCGCCCTCGTGGTCAAGAAGGCCAATGGGATCCTGGGGTGCATTAGGAGGAGCGTCTGCAGCAGGTCGAGGGAGGGGATCCTGCCCCTCTACTCAGCCCTGGTGAGGCCACACCTGGAGTACTGTGTCCAGTTCTGGGCTCCCCAGTACAAGACGGATGTGGAGCTGCTGGAGAGAGTCCAGCGCAGGGCTACGAGGATGATCCGGGGCCTTGAACATCTGTCCTGTGAGGAAAGGCTGAGAGAGCTGAGCCTGGAGAAGAGAAGGCTGAGAGGAGACCTGATCACTGTCTATAAGTACTTCAAGGGAGGCAGTGAGGAGGATGGGGTCGGCCTCTTTTCAGTGGTGGCCACTGACAGGACTAGAGGAAACGACCACAAACTGAAGCACCAAAAGTTCCACAGGAACTTAAGGAAAAAGTTCTTAACAGTGAGGATGACAGAGCACTAGAAAAGGTTGCCTAGAGAGGTTGTGGAGTCTCCTGCTCTGGAGATCTTCCAAACCCGCTTAGACGCAGTCCTGAGCCACATGCTCTAGGTGACCCTGCGTGTGCAGGGGGGTTGGACTAGATGATCTCTAGAGGTCCTTTCCAACCTTAAGCATTCTATGATTCTATGAGGACAGCTGAGCGGTGGACAGGTTAATCAAAGAGGTCGTGGAATCTCCACCTTTGGAGGTTTTCTGGCTGTGCTTTGAGTTGGAGGTTGGACTAGAGGCCTACTGAGGTCTCTTCCAACCTGGGCTATCCTATAATTCTACAACGCAAAAATGCCAGGTACATGGAAGACGTGGTCCTTAATGATCTTACAAAACTCTAAGATTCTGTCAAAACCTTTGTTAAGCATTTCAGTTTACAAATGTTTTCATCAATCTTGGGAGAGAAGCATAAGCCGATCTGGTACCAAAATCAGTAAGTCAAAAATTAATTGTATTTTATATTAGTCTACTTTCTCAATATAAAACATACCTGGCACTCTGAACAAAAGCTTTTGATGCTGCTACACGCAGATGTTTTTTCCCAGACAAATTTGCCATTATATTCTTCCCCTGTATATAGGCAGCAGTACTTAACATTTCTTGTCTCATAGTGTTTTCAGGCCTGAATAAAAGCAAATAATTCAAGACTAGTCTTACAGAATAAGATCACACCAGTTCCTATTAACAGCGCTTTCATTTTGTTGCTAGGTTGATGTCCTCACCTTTTTTACATGCAAGTGTTTTCACGTACTTTTCTATTAAAACCAGAATATTTGAACATTATGTGAGCAGATATCAGAAATAAAATTTCTTCTTAACTGTAATGAAAATAACTGGAGTCTGATGAAAAAAAACCTATTTACACTTAATGAAGGGAGAATACAGATTTGGAGCTTTCTCCCTACTATTCACCACTGCACATCAAACAAAATATTAACCCAAAGTCCAAAATACACATCTAGCATTTAAAAACAGAAATATGGAAAATGAGATATAATTCCTGGTATATATTTTGATATAATTCTTGGCTTCTCTTGTGCCTGATAAAAACATGAACAAGTTTTTGGAGAAATTGGCATGAATTGTGCTGTAAATTTAGAAGTGGAGAATATAGATGCCAATAACAGGAAAATGATAATTCATAAAAAAAATTGCATTCTGGTATATTTGGATACGGCTGATTTTTTAAGAAAATAGGTAACACAAATTTCAAAAAATTTTAATGTCTTGGTTACTATGTACAACCATAAAAAGACCTGAACTGTAGAAATTTGTGAAGAAAAAGAAAAGAACTTAATTGGGGAACTCTACTAACTTCTCATTTCTAGTTGGTGAGAAATATTGGGCAGTTATGACTGTGAGCACCAGAGGGCACCAGAGCTCTATCGCAGAGTTTAACAACGCGACAAATAAAAGCCCCTACGTCCTTGTCCTTTAGGTGCCTTTTACCGTAAAAAGATTGAGTAAGTTTACCTTTCATTTCTCCATGACTACTTTCTGTGGCAAAGAACAAAACGTTATCATTCAGTATTTTGTAGATTGCTAGGTATTTAGCAAACATTTTCTTTAGTTTTGCAATGCTCTTAAGCATGCACTTCATTTTTAAGTATCTTATTTAGGAGAAAATTTGATTTTACACACATAGTGAAAAACTGAAGCTGACATAGATCATGCATTTTTTCAGGGAGGGTCATAGAAAAATAAATACCAAATTATATTCAAAATGTATGATGCATTTATCTTCCTACGTTAAAAAAAAAAATGGAATTGAATTCAGGTTTGAGTAACTTGCATTTAGTTTTGGTGGGACTTGTATGAAAAGCTGAATCACCTACGGCTGTCATCACCACTTCTGGAATAAAAGATTCCACCAATGCATCGTCTTATAACTGTGTTTTTTTTGTTGTTTGTTTTTGGGTTTTTTTTGAGACCAAAGTTTTAAACTAACATTTCAGTAAGACCTTGGGCTTTTTATAAAAATGTCCCCACTGCTCCCATACAAATAGGCAATATTAAAGAATTGTGAGCCCTGCCACATGACTGCAGAAGACGGTAAGAATTCACAGTGAACACCATGACTTGGGGCTAGACTTAAGATCAAATCTTGAAAAAAAAGTAGCTGCCATCACCTATTGTCACTCATAGCTTTGGCTTCTTCTGTTAACAGTGCACAGCTTCTGCATATCTGAGCGTGCACAGCGTTGGAAGTAATTAGAATTAGCAGAAGCATTAGAATAAGCTTGTGTTTGCTTGGAAAACATAAAAATAGGAGAAGACTGTGACTGTCAGAGACTCCACTTCAGAAAAGCACTGCTCTCCAGGAGACATTTAAAGACATATGTGCCTTGCTGACTCACATGGAATAGAATATTCACATCCCTTCCTGAACCAAAATCAGACCCTGTCTAGATTTTGCATTGCCTTTTACCCAGGCTATATTGGAGAGCTAAAATCTAGCCTAAGTACTTAAGTAACTGTTGAAGACAGAATTGGAAAAAAGAAAACTTGACTTTCTCTTCTAACTGTACTTTTTCTTTTTAAAAAAGATTGGTTCACTTTTGTATTTACCCCATATATTCATTTTTCAAAACTTAGTTCAAATATGCCATATCATCACATAAAATTCAATATACTTACATTTCATATTTCTCAGTATCATTATTGAAGCAAAAATTATCAGCTGATTGCAAGATCCTTTGGGAACAAGTCATCACTATTTCATATTCATGTGATACATATGCAAAATGCATAAGTCGTGTCAGCGTCTGTAATTCCACAAATGAATCCGACCATCTACAATCTAAAGCCAATTTCACTAACTGTAAAAAACATTTTAAAAATATTATCATGCTTTTATCGTGGTCTTATGCACAACAGTTATTTATCCTTTTCACACCAGCTTACTCAGTATACGTTCAGGTTACTGTAAGATATTAAAAGTTAAGTGAATAATGTGCCACATATACTTATTTCTGTAACGTGCTATAAATAAATACTTACATAATACTCGCATAAATACTTACAGCTGTACTTTCATACCAGCATGCCCGTACACAGCAGTAAAGCAGAAAACCAGACACTGAGAAGTGTAACAAAATGGAGAGTGGACAGAAAAACATCATTCACCCTGTGGTATTACGATTGCAATGTAAACCCATCCACAAGTGTGTGTGGCCTTTTGACCAGCATTATCTGTCAGGGATCACTGTATGTTCACAGTTCTATTTTCCTGATGGTCGGAGTGGAACAGGACTTTTGCAATTCAAAGACCTTTGTAGTTAAGCCAAAGAGAAGAGAGAGAGACAGATCTGGCTCCACAATAATAACTTTGTTTTAAGGATATATAATTTCATTACAGTACCTAAATGTCTTGTGAGCTTTTGTATGTGTCAATCAGAAAGTACCACCTTCTCAATGAAGATAATAGGAATTGTTGATGAACTGGGCACAAAGAAAATATTACAGCACGGCTCTTCCAAACTAAGCCACTGCACAAATAGTTAAAGCAAGCTCATCATATTTGGTTGAAATATATAGATCAAGTGAAATTAGACATCTAAAGATTTACAAGGAACCAAACCCTACTCTTTAGGGAGAAGGATTTCTACAGAAGTTCTAGAAGATTTTGTAAGATTCCTAGTTGACTGATGGAGAAATACGTCTCAGTCCTTTAAGAAAGCTCTTACAGCAGAAAGTAAAAATGATAAATATGGTAAACAAGCAGGCAAAACTGCAATGGTTAATTCTGACACAACTCACTGCTTTGGAAATACAGAGTACAAACCTTTTTTACACCCGCTTTGTTCCTCTTGAAGAGACTGGTAATCAGTGGGACCTCAGGGTAAGTTTGGCAATAATCAGCATGAGCAATAATGGAAGGCTGATCCAAAGCACTTTAAGAACCTATGTTAAGAATGTAATTCCACTTTGTATGAAACCCACTTTATTTTTTAAATAGCAAAAAGTTTTAGTTGTGTTCTACCTTGCAACTTCCAGAAGTTAACTGTAACATTAAGGTCTGTGTTGAAATTTTGAGCACTTTCAATACATATCCTAAGATAAGGTTTTATCTTCTGCACAGAAACATAAGATCATACATACAGATCAATTTAGAATGCATCTGCCAGCCATAAGCATAATCAGTTACAGTAATGCAGTAATGGTATGTTACCTGTTTTATGGATAAATGCAAGTATTCCATCACAAAAATCTTCCAGCTGCTATAACTATTAAATTTCTTGGAACGTTTAAAATAAAAAAAGTGGTGTAAGAAAGGCTTCACAATGAATTATTTTTGTCTCCATCCAAAACTGAGACTGAAATCACTTTTATACTATGCATTTTCTTAAAACTCAACAGTAATATAAAACTAACCTGAGATAAGCTAGGAACAGTGAAATCCATGAGACCCAAGTTGTTACACGAATACATCTCTAGACCAGTAAGAACTCTTGTGATAGGATTTTCTGCTTCATCATTATTCTGAGTGGTAAGAGAAATTTCATATTTACAGATTTTTTTTAAGTAGAATATTATGAAAGACATTAAATGAGATGACAAAATATAGTATCTATAATTGGAAACCTCAGTTCCTAGTAAGTAAGTCTACTGCTCTTTATTGTGCTGTTAAATGGTAAATTTGGGTATTTTGCTTTTGTTTGTTCTCTTTTACTAACACTGGGAAACTTCGAACTACTACTCTTTCAATATAGAAAAGCATATCAAGAATACAATGAATATAAATTCCATATATCCCTGAGAAATTCTGATCTTACTTGACATGTTTAAAAAAAAAAAAAGTTAGGGATAAAATACCATTTGCAGCTTATTAGTTTCATATTCTATATATATATATCAGCCTTTAATATGGTCTCTTTATATATGTATCTAGATATAGGTAGATATATATATAGAAGGGGTTCATATTAAAGGCTAATATATGCTGATTTATAGCACATATTTTAAGGTAGCCATTTTATTATTTTAAAAGTATCAATTCATAAATCAGCCTCGTTATACAGTCTTAATATGGCAAACATCATTGCATTTATTGTGGGTAACTAAAAACAGAAAGCAGAATTAAGAAATGCAGACCCATTGTCATGCCTGATATGAAAATTTGTTGCATTTAGTAGTGATTTGTGCGAACACACCCAACATTTTTTCCATATTGTATTCAAATATATGTAAAAAATACACAGATAACTCTATTATTGAACGAATTTATGAATGTAACTAGAGTTTTTTCACAGAGAAGTTTCAATGTTAAACAAGATTACAGAGAAATAATACCTCCTCCTCAGTCACAAGTTTAAGACCGATCTGCTGATGATGCAACTGTTTTGCTTTCACCCATGTAGCAATGATCTGTTGTCGTACAGACATAGGCACCGTTTCAGTAGGCGTGGTTCTGGCTATCAAATTTAGGGCAAATTCACAAATCTAAACACCAAGAAGAAAATTGAAACATAGATTGAAACACAGAATAATATGCATAGATTTTGTATAGAACATAAGTTGGCAATGAGCTATATCACTGTTACCATGAACGAACCTCTATGCTTAACAACATCTGTGTAACCAGCACGCCAAATAAAACTTGCAGTCTTCAGCTCCAACTAGTAAGGAAGTTCACTATGGATTTGGGGAGCAGCTGGGATCAAACTACAAAAGAGGGCAGCTCGGTTTTCTTGCCAGAAATTCTAGATTTTAAATTTATATGCAGTGCAATAAATAAATGACTGCAGACCAAAAAAAAAAAAAAAAANAGACTGCAGTAAATGAGGGTTTTGTACCTCTATGGCTGCTTTGATATCAGGAAGACCACTGGGATCTACTGACAAAAGCTGGATGAAACTTGCTTTCTCAGGTCCCTTTGTCACAGCTTTTCTATTTCTATCTGTTGTTGTATCTATCTTTTTCTTCTCAACAAGTTTTGGTTTTGGAATCCAACAAAGAATTAAGCCCCGAGCCAAAGCATTGCATAACATCAGTAAAATTACAGTACTTCTGGAAAAGAAAAAAAAAAAAAATCAGAAGTGCAAAGTATATCACACCAAGACAGGAGAAAATAAAAGTCATTAGCATTACTTTAAAATCCAGATTTTTTTAGAAAGAGGAGTTATGGATTTTACAAAAATATCACATTGGAGAAGGAGTTAAAATGTTTAGCTTTCATATTTTGTATTACATTCTTTTCAGGTCTTCTCACAGAAAAAAAAAAACAACAAAAAAGTATTCTTAACTATGTAAAACATAGACAATTTTCAAAACTTGATTTTATAGTGGGTCAGTATGTAGAAAGTAAAGGCTATTTCACAATAACCTAAACCAAACCCTGCATTTTTAATTTGCAACAGTATATTATTTTCTATGAGAATTAATTGTTGAACAGGAATTACCACAATTTTCTTCTAAGGAAGCCCAAAACAAAATATGACTGAAAGACTCTATGCTGACTCTATTACATGCAAGTATAAATACCAGAATTAATAACTATTACTAGTCTTCATCCTTGCACAAACTGCACTCTAATCTTTGTTGTACAATACTGTTAAAACTCTTTGCTACCGCTCCTCACAACTTCTCAGTGCTGAAGTCACTGTCAATCATTCTCCCACTGCACCCATTGCAGAACAGGATTTCTCCAAAACACTGGAAAATCTGGACTCCGATTTTCACGAGCAACCTCTCTTTATTTTCTTCTCTCTCCCCTTTTAGATTTTATTAATCAGTAAGTTACTAACTTTGAATAGAAATATTTACAGTAAACAATATATAGTAAACTTCGGAGGAACACACAATAAGCAAATACTTTTCAAACGCTTTTCAAGCTATCCTGCAAACAGAGAGTGTGAAAGAAATTTTTCCTGATTCTTTTTGACAAGGTCAACAAAGCACTACTTCACAAGCCTTAGTCTAAAATTAATATGGCTTACAATGAATCGCAAGGATGATGCATAGAAGGGCTTAAGCCTTCATTTTCAAACCACAAGACAGAGTTGACTTTCTGAAATATTCAACATACAAAACACTACTTCTAATAAAGGACAAAAAGAACAGATATTCAACAGTAAAGAGATTTACTATGTTTTTTAGAGTGTTTTTGGAATTCATATCTTTGTTTCAGGGGGAAAAAATAGCATGCTCATAAGCAAACTTATCAATTTACCCATTGTGTCCAACACTCTTCATTGCTCTAAGAAGAGTCTGCAGTTGCTCAATAATCTCCCTCTGTCTTCCTGCAGTGATAAGATGTTTATTGTAGTTTAAGACATAGACCACAGCATTGTGAACAATCCAGGCTTCATTTAACTCTTCTCCTATTTCAGCTGCACGTTGAAAATTTTCCATAGTGTACTGAGACAAGGAGTTGATCCATGAACTATAAAATTAATATGAACCTATTATTCCAAAATTCTAACACTGAAATAGATGCATCAGAAGGGTTTATATGCAAGAATATCTCAATAACAAAAAAAAAAATGTTTTTTGGAATTACTTTTGGGTTGCCTTTATTAGGTCTTTGTCTATTAAAATATTTTACCTAAATGGAGAGATGAATCAGGAAAGGAATTACTATCCGCATAAAATGATCAGTCTCTGACATTCCAGTACTATTAGCTTAGAAAACTAGTAGCTATAATCTAAATTTCATGGTTTGTGCATGGGATTTTATAAAAGGTGTGCATGAATCCACACATCAGTGCTAGAAATCATTAAATACCTATGACAGTATTAACTGGATACAGATATAAGTAAGGCATTCCTTTCAAGTGTTTAGGAGCTGTTTTTTTTCACTTAACAAATGCATGCCTTCTTACACTCAAGTGCATGTTCTAAATGTTCTGAAACACTATATTTTTTTATTAGGAAATTACATCTTGTCATAGCCTATGCAACAGCATTCTTTTGTATAAATATTTTTGGATATTTACTGTACCCATCATTTAGAAAAAAATACTAAACCTAGAATCTTGCATGACAAGTCATGGTTAAGGCATGAAATCAAAATCACAAACTGATGCAGAGTATCACTGTACAACTGTACAATATGTAGTGATAGACAAAAATGCTTTTTTTCCTATAGGTTTTTAGTTTGACAAGAAAGACACAACAAGTAAACTGGGTAAGTTGGGAACATATTCCTTGCTTCTGACCAGTTTATAGTTTTTCCTGTTTTACTCAAAATTTGCAAGCAAATGATGAGAGAAAGTTTATTTAATCATCAATAATGTACAGAGAATGCGCAGTTAACTTTATCTCACAGTTTAGGCAAACACTTCCGACACCCTGCTATTTCAGATCACGATTACCACTATAATAGTAAGAGAAATATTAGTATCAATATAAATAGAAAAGCATTTAAACATCATGTTTAGAAATCTCTCCCTCTCTTCTTTAGCAAGAAATAATATTGTGAGACTAGAAAAAGGAAAGGTGCTATAGTCTACTCTCCCTTATTCATTCCTTTCCTTGGAAGGAACAGAATAGTTTTGCAAATTTAACTAATTCATCACATGTTTATTCAGGTACTCAAATGTCACAAAAGCTTTAGGAGCTACCAAGAAACATATATTTGGGGAAAAAATATGTTTTTTTTTTTTTTTCATAAAGAATTTCATTGTTCAAGTGTCAATATAATACAGATTTATTAGTTTTTAAGGTTGGGATATTTGCTTCTCATTACAGAGGAATAAATGTTGAATGATAAAACACATGGTCTAGAATCACTTCCAAAGGTTTTTAAGTTCTCCTCTGAAAATCACCACCTTTCCCACCTAAAACAGGGACAATGTAATGACAATGAACTTTACTAAAAAGAAATAACTTTTGAAAATATCATCTATGTGCAATTATAAAACACACTGCTAAAATTCCTAGATCTTGTTATAAATAAAAACACCTGTATATTTTCCATTCTGGATCACTTTCAGAAAGACATGCAACATATCCTGTAGGATGCTGGCTTGTATCTTCTGGAAGTACAGCATGATCATTCAGTTCAATCCCGTGCAATCTTAATAAATGAACTGTTGCCTACAAAGATATGGAGAATATATTTTCTACACAGTTTATCATTCTGAAAATAGATTTTGCCTTAGTATTTGTGTCAGTATATCTTCAAAGAAGGAAAAATACATTTTTTTCCTGATTTTGTGTGGGAATACAAAACTTACTTTTAGAAATAATAATGTAAGATAGCTCATAACTTTCCAGATGTTTATAATTAATTTTATTAAATAAATTACTCCATTAGAAAAAATAACATGAAAAAAAAAAACAACTTTTATCTTACTGAAACGTTAAGGCTTCAGAAATACAATAGCGGATATGACAGGTTTACAGTAATATCCTTCATTAAAAAAGGACTAAACAAATCACTAAAAATATAAACTATGGATATATTTAGCTTTTTGGAGTAATTTTATGAAGTTGCTTCATGAAACCATTTTTTCATTTTGTTCCCATAGAGATAAAAAATAATTAATAACCAAATTCAAAATTCTAGTACCTTAAGACAAATACAGCTAGAATTATGCATAACTACTAAATTGAACATAAAATGAAATTGAACTAATTTGAGTGACAGCTGTGCACTTTGTTTACCTCTGCATTAATGAATCTTATTTCTGCTAACATTTTGAGTAAATCTCTTTCAAAAGAGAAAGATTTAGCAGGTAGTAATGATTCCCCTGGCAAGCTGCCATCTTGATCACCATCCATATCTATACTAGCTTTCTTCTTCTGTGCTTTGGGGAAAAAAAAAAAAAAATCAATTAATACCATTAATATTAGTAGGCAAAAAAAGAAAGTAAAATCACCTCAGTTTTAGAAATAAAAAGTCTTTAAAAAGTTTTTAGAAATAAAAAGCCTATAACCGTAAGTCCACAATAAAGAGTTCATGAATAAAGATTTTAAATTAATCTTTATTAAAAGGCAAGGCAAGGCAATCTTTTTTTCAATATTTTCAATGTTCAGTCTTTTTTTTTTTTTTTTAGTTATTGGAATTAATTGAGCTCAAAACACATTCTCAAGGAATAACATACTGGGTAGCTGTGATTTGATCTCTAATTTTACTTATATTTATTATTTAAACTCCAATATTTGTAGCAAATAACTTGCTGTAGTCACAGCGTTCATATAAAAATTGAATTAATTCAACACAGTGCACATTCTCTAATTCAATTTTCAATGGAAGTGGGGTGATCTATGCAGTGATAGAAACCAAAATCTCAATGTGCTTAAATCATGCATGGGGTAGATTTTCTGGCAACATAAACAGTAATGAAGAGAAATGCAGCTTCATTTTTCTTTGTTTAAATAACAGAGAGAAAGGAGTAAGATTATTTTAATTGCAACATGAAACATTAAAAAAAAAAAAAAAAAAAAAAAAATACATACATACACACAAAAAAACTTCTCAGACTGGGTTTTTTGGCCAATAGCAGGTGCTTGATTTCTACTCAAGTTCTATCTCCGAAAACATGAACCAACTTCAACAACCCTCATAGCAGGTTTTGTTTAGACATTTGAACAAGCTCTGATTATTTGTGAAAAGTGTCTCTTGATCTCCTGCTTATTCAGTTTAGACTTACACAGAAAAAATTTTAAAGCTCTATAAATATCCAGAGCACAAGGAGATTAGGAATCTGTCAAAGAAAGTAGGTAAATTAATGTCCTATTTCAAGAGAAACCTGGAAACAGTCCAGAAAAAAATCTGAAATAGGTTCAAATAACATTAACCTAATTAAAAAAAAATGACAAAAAGCTATTTACTAGGATTTCATCTTAGAGGTGAGTTAACAACCATCAGGAAAGCAGGCTTCATCAGACATGTAAAAGTCAGCAAGCAGCTAATGATTTGAAACTGCTCCTTCCCTCAATTGAGAACCCTCTGTTAACCCCCCTAGTCTGGTAGTTCTGCAGCAGAACAAGGATCTCATGTATCTTGAGGGGACCATTAACGAGGGAAAGAGGATATAAAATTTAACAGGTGAGTCTCAGCAGAAATGACAGATAATCCATTTTCCTTCAGCTACATCAGGTAAATAAGTATGACAGAGAAGTATAATATGGACCAGCAGGAAATTAACTTATTTTTTAGCCAGATAGGTACACTTCATAGATGAGTACTTTTCTCTAATGCTGGTAGAAACGCTTTTTAGGCAAAGTAGGGTTTGCACTGAAAAATGTAATTTCTAGATTTGAAGGTAGAAAAAGTTTTTTCCGTGTATGCCAATATTCAGTGAGGACTAACAGCCTCAGCAAACTGTGGGAACTGGAGGGAAGAAAAACAAAAAGAATGAGGATAGAAGATAGGATATAGACAATTGAGGAACAAAAGCAGGGGGGTTGGACTAGATGGTCTTCAGAGGTCCCTTCCAACCTCAACCTTTCTGTGATTCTGTGATATTCTTTCACATCTTTTCACATTAACTAGAACTTCCTTTCCGAATTCTCCTGTATCAATAGCACAGGTCCCAAGTTTAGGTCTTGACAGTATCAGCTGATAATATTTCCATTGAATTATCATAAAAATTGATAACTCCAAACCTCCTTCCTAAGCTTATAGGCACTCTGAAAGTAGCCTTATTAAAAAAAAAAAAAAAAAAGAGAGAGAGAGAGACAGAGAATAATGTGTTACTTCAGCATATTAACATACTTCAGCTGGAATACCATATTAACACTTTGGCTGATTCTTTCTAGTAACTCTAATAAAGGAGAAAAAAACAGTTCCTTTTAGAATATTTAAATTAATTTGGTCACTTACTTTTTTTCAATTTTGGTACCTTTCTATAAAAAGTATCATCATACAGGAGACAAAATCTGCATGCTGTGCGGCAGACATCCCATACTCCTTGTTTTCGTGCAACTTTGGCCAAATCTGCCCAAAGTCTAATTCTATCAAAGAAACAGTACACACAAAACTATTTAAGATATTTTATAAGAAGAATTATTGTCTACATCTTAGGATCCATTAAAATATGTCAACTATGATGGTTAACATAAAAGAGATTTTAAATCTAATAAAATTTATTATATAGAGTAGCAATGGCAATTAAGTAAACTGCTGGCCAGTTTTACACTAAAACACAGAAGGAATAGAACCATTAATTACTCTATTCATTTTAAATCAGAAATCCTTTTGGCTTATGTTATGCTGGATAATAACTATACTAGAATTTCTAAACTTGTTTGGGGCATAGCCCTATCTACCTATTCTTTCTACAACTGATTTTTTATGATTCTCAATATAGACCAAAAAAGATGGGATTGTTCTCAAAAAAGATACAACATACAGTGCTGTAGAAGGATGTAAAGAGATATTTGGGGAATGTTTCAGTTGCACATCAAGTTATTCAGCATTCCAGATTTAATTCACCAGTTCTTCCATGCGTGTGTTTCAATAGGATAGATGAGTTTACGTGTGTATGTGAGAGAGACAAAGAGAAGAAAAATAGAGTAAGAATACAATTTTACCTCTTATGTGAATTTAATGGAAGCATTCAGACACAGAGCTACATATAAGCTTAAATGCTTTACCAGGTCTGACTGAAGCCTCTTATAAGTTACGACCTTAAAAGCTGTAAAAACAGTTACTTTAGACATTTCTAAACAACAACAAAAAAGGGACATTTATTTTCTATTACCTATCTTTGTCATTTTCATTTCCTAAGCGTTTCAAATGTCCATCAACTTTCTCCACACTTTTAATATGATGTTGTGCCTTTGCACTGAGGTAGCTTATTTGACTCCTACTTTTACCTGAGAAAACTTAAGAAAGACAAAAAGAATTCAAGGCAATTTTGAAATACTATAGCTGAAAACCCACATGAAAGGAATGCATTTGGATTCATAACTCATTTCTGAACCATTTGAAATACAGTCCTTCATTTATTCCTTTAAACTTTCCCCAAAACAAACAAACAAACTAAAAAAAACCCACATCCATCTCTATTCTGCTTTTCTGTATCTTCAAATGTAACTGTCCTGTGCAGAAACTGATTCATGTCTGTCTGGTCCCAAAACATGTCAAGCACCACTTTTCTGGGAAGACATGCACTGCTCTAATCAAGTCCCCATCGACAGATGGATATCCAGATGAGATGGATATAGTAACAATCAAAATTGACATTCTTGCTGCATTTAAGAACACTGAAACATTTAAATTATGGCATAAAGAATGTAAATAATCCATGTTTTAGAATGTAAAATGTGAATTCTTATCTAAATCTCTGTGCACGATCCACAAGCAATCAACAAATTAGAATGTAAAGGCAACCATAATATATAAAGAAGACAAAGTGCAGTATGCAATTAACAGAGAATATTATGAGGTGAAACTTCTAAAATACCATTTAACAATGGCAATGGATAAGAACATCTCTAGGAGATGCACAAAGAGAAAACAAAATTACAGCACCTAGTGTGGAGTACTACGCCCAGTTCTGGGCTCCCCAGTATAAGAGGGACATGGAGAGAGCCCAGTGTAAGGCTATAAGGATGATGAGGGGACTGAACATCTCTCCTTCGAGAAGTGCCTGAGGGAGCTGGGCCTGCTTAGCCTAAAGAGAAGATCGAGGTGGATGTTATTAATGTGTACAAATACCTTAAGGGAGGGTATCAAAAGGATGGGGCCAGACAATTTTCAGGGATGGCCACTGAGAGGAGAAGAGGCAAAGGCCACAAACTGAAACACATGAAATTTTGCCTGAATTGGAGGAAAAACTTCTTGACTGTGAGGGATGGAGGGAGGCAAAGTACTGGAACAGGTTGTCCAGAGAGGGTGTGGAGTCTCCTTCTTTGGAGATATTGCTTGGATGTGATCCTGTGCAAGGTGCTCTAGGTAACCCTGCTTGTGTAAGGGGGTGTTGGACTAGATTATCTCCAAAGATCCCTTCCAAGCTTGATCATTATGTGATTTTGTGACATGCTATAAAACTCAGCTGAGTTAAAAGGGGAAAATAAAATCATTTCCTCTTATAGTATCATGGTACAAATCTCAGGCCCTTAATTAAGTCAGTAGGAAGTTTGCCACATTCAAAACTGTCACTCCACATGATACTATAATCTCTCCACTGCCACTAGCTTTTATGACCCACCTCCAGGACTGGGCACAGCAACCACAGGCAAGTGTCATAATCTTTAGCCACACATACATACACTACCTTTAGCTTCATTTTCACTATCGAGGACCATTTGAAATGAATCAGGGGCTAGTGCAAGGCCTGCATTTACCAGAAGGGACCTCTTTTTCCTCACATTATCCTTCTGCTTTCCTTTTTTAGCCTGTATGAAGAAAAGAACTAATTCTTATAGGTACCTTCAGACCTATTAGAGCAGTATCTACATTTTTATTAAATTGATATTTATATATTCCATTTACTAATTATTACAAAATGCAGATCATAGAATTCGGTACTTTTTCTCTTACACATCATTGTGCAGTACTATTGTTGTTAAAAGTGACCGTAAAACTGTAGACAAAAAAATATTTATTTGGAAACCAGCAAAAAAGTATTTTTATCTGTGGTGCAAAAACTGATAATTACTATGAAATATTAAAATTACTAAGGTACCCAGAACTAACATAACTTACAAAAGTTTCCTTATGAAAACTTTCCTTATTAAAAAAAAAAAAAAAACACTAAAAATCTTTATCATTTCTTTGTCCTAACTATAACACACCTATCTTGCCAGCAGTCTTCCAGTACTGCATTTTAAGGTCAATGAATACATCTTAATTTCTGTGAATATCCCAAAATTAGATAGAGTAATTCTTGGCCATGACTCTTACTGGGACTTTAGATTATAGAATTTAGCATTTGTGCTTTCATTTTCACATTTGAAGTTTGACACAATGCTGTTTGATTCAAAGGCAGTGATGATACTTAGCTCTCTGGACACTGCTCCTATAATTATTAAAAAAGCTGTCTCATGCAATAAAATCCTAACTGCATTCTGCATATAAATAGGCAAAACCACAAATACCTGAGCTACTTTTGCAGATGAAAGTTGTGGCAAATTAAAAGTTCGCTTTTTTTTTTTTTTTTCTTTTTTTTTTCAAAAATGAGCCTGGAATGCAAATGGAAAAAAATGTCTATCCCAATCTTTAATCTTCAGAGTGTGAAGCAGTGTAACCACCACAGACATAGGGCTTGTCAGGACAACAAAACAATGTTGATTTACTGAATGCAAATGGATGTTGGTGCCACCAAAAAGTGTATCTACCAAATAGCTGTCATCTACCAGACTCTAAACTCAGGTACTGAGTTTATTCTTTAAGATTACCTGTTCAATCATCATTACTGCCTGATCCTCTGGACGCTCAGGTGACGTATACAGCATAGTGCATAAATGAAGACGGTTGAAAGTAGCTCTTAGATGTTCTTGATACTGCCCGTTGCTATCTAGACATATAGCCTTCTCTATATGTTCAATGGCAGCCTCTATTCTATCTTCACCTTCCTCAATACGAGCAATTTCCATGTGAACTTGGCAACGTAACAAAATCAACATGCTAAGGAATAAGAATTTAAATGTCATAATGAGGCAAAACAAAATTCTTTAAGACCTAAAAACTACCTGAAAGTGTGACTCTGATTAAAAGTAACTTCTGCATGCAAAAAGACAATCCCCTTTTAACTGACTTGTCTCTTAATTTCACTGTCATGTCTTTTTAATGAATTAATAGAATGTAACTGCATTCTTCTTCCATTAACTCTGCACAAGAGAACACAGACAAGGAGAAGCACATCCTGTAAACTGACCGACTTTATGTATTACTAGCAGAACTCCTTCAGTATTGCACCTGTCACTCAGATGTTCCCCTTTAGGAGTCTTAATCAAGTATCAGATTTTGAAAATAATTTTTTAATTTGAATTATGCACTGCTTCACCTCACTATAAGTGTGCACACTAATTGCAGGCTGCATCTTAGCCCAGACTTTGCTGACACCACTCTATGAAGTCAACATGTTTTTGATGAGGGCTCTGTGTTCTCCAGTCTCAGGGACAGAGTGCTACCTACGCATGTTCTGCCCAAGAGGCTATTCATGGCAGCGGTAGAGTAGTACTTGTTACTCAAGTTGATTTCCAGAGAGAAAGCAGAAATCCTATAAACGAAAGCAATGTTACAAAGGCCTCTGGGGTATTTTATCAAACATCATGCACGTTCACACAAGAGCTAACTTGACTGAGCAGCAAGTACCACCCTTATGCTGCTGACTAAGCTAGTTACAATTCCTCTGACAACCAAAGCAAAAATGAAGGGCTTTGATGAGGCTGGCAAATTGACAGGAACAACTGACTTATAATCAAAGCCACAAATGTTGCCACTGCATTGCTTTTCTGTAAAATATAATAAATGCTTCAATAACAGCTTAGAAATACAAAAAAGTGACTTTATATGGCCAGTATAGAGCTGCTTCTTCAGGCTTCCGTTTCTGCTTTTTATAACTAAAAGATTATATTTTAAAAACAATGAAAATATAGTCCTCATTACTCTGTAAATACGTTTATGAGAAACTACCTAGTGTTCTGCTCAAATGAGACCCTATATCCATTATAATAGTAGCTCTACCACGAAAGTATGATCTTTGTCCTTAGGAATCAGCAGCCGAAGTATAGGTCCAAACTTAATAAAGAACCAGGTACTTAGGATCACTAATTCCACTTAAATTGACAAAAAAGGTGAAATTATTTGCATTCTTAAGATTAAACACAGTGTAATCTAGGGCATTATAAGAGGAAATACTTCAGATGATGATGAATATATCTAAAACAATTATTTAATACAGTAAGTTTTTCAATTAAAAACAAGTATCACAGAAGTTAAAGAAAATGCTTTCTTGCAAGAAGCATCTCTTGATATATGATACAGATGCCTTGATGTTTCCCAAAAATCAATTTTTAATTGTACTTTACAGTATGACGCATAAAAAGTCATGCTAATACTAGATCCACACCATATTCCAGTGTATTTACTCACTCTGCAGCTTTGCATTTTTTGTCACATAATTTTGATTACACAGTATTTTTTGCTTCCTAGCTTAAACTATGCTGTATGCCACTAAACAATGTCAGATTTTGCTTGAAAGAAACCTAGCTTCACATGATGAATAAGGAAATGTATACGATATACAAATATTACTAACTACCAGAAATTTTTTAGGCATTTAATATTATACAGCTTGTGCTTTAAAATGAGTTTGATACTATGTTTAAAGGGCTTAGCCCATTATTCAGGTCCATATTTTCTTTCAGTCATTACTGCTTTCAAAGTATTAAAAAAGAAAAAAGTGTAGCATAGAAAATTACCTGTCAATCTGTTCTAGGACATCGGCAACTGACTGCAATGGCTTTCGCAAACGTTGATGCAAATTATGCTGCAGCAGCGGCAAGCACAGATTCCACTGGGTGGTACAGACAACCTGGATTACACTGGGATCTCCTAATCGAACTGCTTGTAGCAAGATTAATTCAAGTGTTTTAACTGATTTCAGCTGAGCCTATGCAAGGGAAAAATTAATTAACATAGACTGCATTTAGTAAACATGACTTCTTACATGGTCCTTCAAATAATCTTAGGGCTGTTTTCAACAGAAAGCTACCTCTCAGCCTGCAGATTCCTGAGCCTTCCCCAAACAGCAAGTGTAGTTCTATGTCATGCTTCAGTTTGCTTGTTTACTTGTTTTAAGTCTTACACACTGATAATTAAGGACTTTTTTTTTTTTTTTTTTTTTTTTTAGGTAATCCATGTCACTGCTTTGTATTTCGGGCAGAGGTCTGTCAGCTATGCCCTCTTTTTTAATGATAAAGAGAAAGTGGTAATTGTGAATTATTTACGAATTTAGAGGTCTTTGACTTTCTTTTAGGTAATAAGCTACAAATATAGTGTAGGAAGTGGAAAAATAATACGAATGGATACTGTCCATATTAACATACTCTCAATTATACTATTTTGCTATTAAATTTGAAAGCAAATCCTTACTTGTGTTAGCAGATACTAATTATTACATTCTTCATAAAGGTCACACAATAAATAAAAACGGCTGCATATACCATGAAGAAACATTCAGAAATACTTAAATGTCCTATATTTTACATAAGCATATTAGTACTCTTTCACAATCTGAAGAATGAATGAGAATATGAAAATACAAAATAGGAAAATACAAAAGGTGACTGGCCTTTCTGCATTCCAGAATAAGAACACTTATACAGAAGAGCAACTTCATGCACTAACACTATTCATTTCCATGTGGCATATTCAGTTTCTGCTTCAGGAACTACAGGTATCTCTATTAGCTGTTATGAAGTGCTTGCTGAGGGCGTCTATCCAAACCCATTCATAATATCAATTTGAGCTCTCAATTTTGATTCCCCGAATCATAACAAAATGATCTGACTAAAAGTCTAAGAAAATCCTCCCCCACTGACAAAGCTTCAAGAATAACCTGCATTTCTATGAAATAAGAATTTGCATGATATTGCGTATAATATGCATTAACACATCTTCTGTAAATATAAAATATGAAAACAATAGAGGCCTTTGCATGCCTCACTCCTTCCAAATTCTTCCTTGTGAACTAATGTATTTATGACCCTCTTCTATAAAACTGAACTCTTAAGGGAGGAACACTTAATTTTCCCAGTATTCTTCTTGGTAGCCCAGTTTAAAAGTATATAATTTCTAAGAGCAAAATAGAATTAAAATACAAGTCCAATACAATTTTCCATGTTTAAAAAAGTAAAACTTGCATGTTTCTAAGGTAATGTTAAAGAACATACCTCAACAACTCCTTTGGTATAAGTCATAATTTTAGTGCCAAATTTCTGGACTTCATATTCATATTCCAAGCACTGTATTTCAATAAGTTTCCCTGGACTCTATGAAGAATTAATGTACAAAATGCTATTTTTAATAAATTAAAAGGAACATGACACAAACCGAAACCGTGCAAATGATTATACTAAAATATCAATTCTGCTTTCTTACCGAAAAATCTCACTGTATTAGCTTATTAACTGGAAAAGTAAAATACAGTTAGAATTTGCTGTTTAAATATTAGTTACTTTAAGTAAGTCAATGTTGCAAAATATATTGTATTTATATAAAATACTTTTATTGTTTTTTTAAAGTTGTTCATTGCTTGCTTTGCATTAAGAAAAACAGTGTACAATTGACTCCTCCTATGATACTATAATTTGATTTCCATTCCAGCAGATTATTGCTTAACAGAATTATTACTGGAATACCAGCTGAGTCAGAAAGGAATCATCTTGACAGATCATATAACTTCTAAGTAAAAAGAGAGGTGGGATTTTTAACACTTCAGGAAAGCTCTACCTATTAAATCATACATATTACAAGAATATATTTTCTCAGATACTTTAAAGCTAGCTTCCTATGGAGCAGTAAAGAAAGCCAGAGAATATCTCCATCAATCATTATGAACTGTTATCCAATCACTCTGTGAGACCTTTGACATTTTACCATCTCTCTATGACTGGAAAACAGATGAGATGTTGTAAAACTTGAATGAATGCAGTACTTCTAATATGAAAAGACAATACTATGTATGTATATATAGACAGAATCTATGTTATGGCTCAAAAATCTGATGGCATTTGGCAAAAGGCAAAGAATTGGAATGCTGAAATAGAAGCAAACCTCCCCTACTGCTGCCACACAAGGCATACTAGCTATTGCTGCCTATACAAATATGCAAACTAAATCCTTGTAAATCCTTCATCTAGAGGATTTAAAAATACATTCCATCCTAATACTATGGAACTGTGTAACCTTAGATTTGGCAGAATTTTTCAGAGAGAGAAAAAAAAAAAGATTGAGGTAGGCATCTGGAACGGAAAGTTTCAGTGAGGATATGCAATACCTATAAAATTTATTGAAGTTACAAGTTATTGAAAGTGAGATCATTATTATAAAAAGTTAAGAGCGATATATTTGACAGTATTTGCCACTTATAGTACACTTGCATGCATGCGCATTTTGGGCAAGTAAAAACTCACTCATAGGGATCACAACACTAGCAGACACACAAGGACTAGCACAACACTCTGACATACATTTTTATGTCTGAAAAACTTAGGTATTCTTTGAATACAGTGGTGAATAGCTCTGCTTCTCAGCAAAGAAGGAACAGAAAAATAAAAAAGCTTAGATCCATCTCAAGGAAAGAAACAAAAGAAACAATCAAACGAAGACCATTTATAGGGCAGACCACACAACTCCCATGTAGTAATCTTTGTAATATAAATATAACAGAAGATTATAAAACCTATGAAATGTTATCAAATAATATATCACTTGCTGGAAAAGAAATTATTACTACCAAAGCAAAGAAAGCAAATGTGTAGGAAGAAGTACTATCAGAATAAACCCACAGAAATGACAGATCAGGGAGTAAAATTTGTGACACATCTCTGGATTACTCTTTTCAGTGAAGGATCAACTGTAGCAACTCTGACTTTTGAGAAACTTGGGGACTATTTTTAAATGTTCTATCCACTAGCTCCCTAATCATGGTCCAGACAAATGATCTCTTTTCTTATAATCAAAATCAGGATTCACATGCCGTTTCTCAAGGTTGATTTTGTATTCATAGAGACCAAAGTGAAGGCACGTAACATGAACGGCTTTTAGAGCTTACATCCTAGTGACTGACTACAATCTCAGTGGGTAGACTTGTTAAATCTTCAAAAGCTGCAAGCAATATTTAAATTCCCGCTCACCAGCCAATTTCATTCAAAGCGTTCCACAGAAGATAATTAAAAATACACAGACAGAAGCTCAGAATCAATATTTATTTGCAAAAATTCACTGATAATTATTCTTTTCTGCTTATACTCTACTCTCTGACCATCTTTTCTCAAGTTTACAAATAGATCACTTATGCAAGTAACCATTATTAATCAATTAGCATTACAGACATGTACAATAGATACCACAACCATCAGTATTATTATTAAAGTATAATTATGATGGAACAATTAAACACTAGTTTTGATACTTACAGTAATAGCACCTCTCTTCAAATCAAGTATACAATCATAAGCAAGCTCAATGCTGTTTGCTTTCACAGAAAAACGAGCCAATTCCAGAACCAAAGGAATCCTTCAAAAATAGAAAAACGTCACTTCAAATGAATCAAATGAATCTGATATTGTTCTTTGATAGAAAAGTGCTATATGAAACTAACCTCATCAGTGCAATATATTTGGGACCCTTGAAGTCATTAGAATATCAGAGGGCAGTTGATTTAAGACTCACAATGCTCACAATTAATAATGCTTACAGCAAAACATTAAAGATGGCTAAACGACAAAAAAAAGTCTGTTTGGGGAAAATCAGTAGATTTTAATATAGTTTTGGAAAAACTATTTCTGAAGAACAAAAAAAATAAATAAAGAACGAAACACATTCAATACAAAGAGAGTAAAACAGCCAACAAAAGTTAAATTGCTGTTAATTCTGTAAATGTAATATTGTCAACTGACATAAATCTTAATACAGTAAAGTAATAATGCTCAACTGTTTAGTGACTAAGAACATGCAACAGATGCACAGAAAGACTAGGTTCTAAATGTTAAGAATCTCAGTAAATAACCAAATAAACATAGCATATTGTCTGCACTAGGAAAAGTAATAAGATATCTGGATGCAGTCAGAGAAGATTGATCTTGCATAAAAATGTATTACTTTCACATGAAACAATTTTGATATAATAGTAGCATACAGAATTCAGTTTTCCTGCATTTGAAAATGATGCTGAAGAATTGCAAAGGGCCCAAAGAGGCTAAAAAGAATCAAGGTCTAAAAGACACTTAACCGACTAGAATCTAAGACTTTTTGAAATCTTCTTTTATCTACAAATAAAAGTTAAGGAAAAAATTAACAGTGTTGTACAAACAATTACGTGGAACAAGGTATTTAATCTGGGACTCTTTAGTCTTATAGGACCTTCACCATTTTATATATCACCTAAATGTTAATGAAATACAAACTAGTTTAAAAAGTTCTCTTTCTTCAAAGTCAACAGGAATTTTGTCAATGACTGCAACACAGGGAGAAACAGGGTAAAAATTCAGCTTTCAGGGGGCTGTGATAATTGAAACTCACTTTTTACTGAGATCATATTCTGGAGATACCTCATATTGTTTCATAAGTTCATATACAGAATTCAGATTTGTGGTGGTGTCACTTGGAAAGTCATTTGTGTGCCACTGCCTGAAAGATATGAAATATTGATCATAATTTTTCACAAGGCAATATTTCAGATTGCATTTTTTTTGTGTATTTCAGATTTTTGATGCAAAATCTTAATTTTACAATGGATGATTTTTAGACCATTTAAGTGGAATATCTGCATTATAAAATATCAAAAAAAAAAAGTCAGCAATATCTGCTTAGAGTATTCTGAATAAGCCACTCAGCTATGGAGAGATATCAATCAAGGACACTCCAGAATAAGAATTAATATTTTATGTAGTACATTTTAATATAAAAACAAGGAAAAAGGTGTGCTGAACTCCTTTCTTCTAATATCAACATAAATTACTTCACTTTTACAAAAACAGAATTAGTGCTTTAGAAAGAGGAGGTGTTGAGACTCTGATAAAACAAAGGCTGAATTTTGTTATGAAGTCTAATTTGCATAATTACTTCATACCTTTAAAGTTTATAATTTTTAAAAAGGATTATGTTTCACATACTTGTGGCTTGCTCATTGTACTTTAGCTGTGATTTCCCCATGTCATCTTCCCTCTTACACGACTTGAGTACTGAAGTGTAATTTCATGGACACAACATGTCAATCTTCTTTATTTTAATCTAGAATCTCAGTACAATTTACACCCTATTACACATATTCCCAAATAACTATTTCACCTTTAAACTGAGGTTGTTTTCCATGCTGGACTATTCAAACTGTCATTCTAGGTTTCTTTTAGAAAACAATCTTTGTAGTAGATTTTTCTACAGAAATAAGACATACCAGAAGCCAACCCTACATTTGTAGCAACAAATACCAAAATTCAAGTAAAAGGAAAGATTTTAATACTTACAATTTTATCATTTGTATTTTATAAATAATAGACAAATAGATGGAATTTGCTATTTCCTTCTCTACCTGGGAAATATCCATTAGTTGGTGATATACCTATAAAATAATAATTAAATTATTAAGATACTAAATAAAACTACAAAGGAAAGACATACAACAGGTATAAAATAAAGCAAGTTTGTTGTTTTCAGGGACTTCAGAACACTGAAACTGCGATGATAGCCTGCGCTGCTCTGAATATATCCCACAAAGAACATCGCCAGGTAGAGCTATACTAATTTGCAAAAACTGAGGATCAGAAGTATTAACAGAAATCTCAGTGGGGAACTAGCATGCAAGTTAAAATTCTACCTAATGCACCTTTAATCACATTTTAGAATAGCACTCATTCTGAGATCATCTCATCCAGGTATATGAAATTTAGCTGCAACTATAAACTAAAAGGAACAAAAAATATATTTAATAATATATATATATTATATATTTATATGTTGTAATATATATATTTATATATGCATATTTACATTTTATAATATAAATATATAATAAATAGTGATTACATCTATTTAACTTTACAGTTACATATTAAACATATGCATGATCGTTTTTATTCTGACTTGTATTGACAGCCATAATAATTACCTTCCACAGTCTAACAAAGCTGGCAGTATGATTGCCCCTCTTCAGGCTGCCCTAATGGGGAAAAAGCCTGCAAGACTAGTCACAGAATCACAGAATGGTTAAGGTTGGAAGGGACCTCTAGGAATCATCTAGTCCAAACCCCCTGCTCCAGCAGGGACACCCAGAGCAAGGGGCACCCGGTCGCATCCAGGCGGTTTGGAAGATCTCCAGAGAAGGGGACTTCACAACCTCTCTGGGCAGCCTGTTCCAGTGCTCTTTCACCCTCACAGTAAATAGTCTGGTGAATTATTTGGCTTTTTACTGCATCTGGGCTGTGAGGAATGCTGAAAAACCACATATCCCAAATACCATTTAAAAATTATATTTAGATATGTCCATTCCCTGCATGATTTCCCTTCTTCTTCTCCCTTATCCTTTCCCAAATATTCTTCCTTGGACTCTGTGTATTCTCTACAAAGTACTTTTTTTTCCACAACATATTGTTACTTAAGCTGTAATGGAATAGTAAGTTATTGTACAACTTAAGTATGCCACAACTAAAGAACTCAACAGGACAGATCTAACTTCTGTAGTCTTGCTGAGATACATAGCCCAGCTGCAACTTTAGAAGCACCTTATTTTTCTGTTTAAGGCCTCTGTTAGGCAGCTCAGTTCAACAGTGCCTATAAAAACTATGAAAGTCATTCTGACTTAGCTTAAATGTTATTCTTCATTATTATTGCACCTCTGGAGTTTCTCTTGATTCAAATGTTAGAAAACAGATTTCTGAAACACACTCTTGTGAAATAATGGGAAATGTAGAGAAATATAGCAACAGATAGTGAAGCAGGGAAAGAAAAGCAACATGACTGCACATAATTCCCAAATCTTATCTAACACTATTGATTCTCCTATTTCCCCTCATCATGTTCATCCTCACCCTCTTATTTGCCAAATTAAGGGCATGCAAGAGACGTGAATTAGTATGCCCCGTGATCTTCAGAACACCTTAGAGGGGTAAAGTAGGGCCATTTGAGTGTTTTTCCACATGAGAAAAGATCCCTATAATAATATGTAGTAGTAGAATAAGTAACATGGAGCACTCTCATACTGCAGTTGGGAGCTCTTTAGCTTACAAAAACATAAAAGCTTATAAAAATAGAAATACATAAAATATAAAAATATATAAAAGCTTACAAAAATATAAAAGCTCTACAAATATAAACATATCTACTGTACCATTCAGTAGTTACAGCATTTGAATAGAGGAATGAAAATATGTAATTATTATAATGATCTAAAATGTAACAAAGCTCCTGGCTTTAGGATACTTATTATTATATTTTATAGCATTACCATTAGAGAAAATATTTGTGAGTATTTATCTGGAGCATTTTCTTTAATAAAGACTGCTGCAGCAGATGAAAATTCTTCTGCCTCTTTCATTTTCGAAGCATCGAGGAAGCACTCAAGTAAATTTCTGTAGATCAAACAAAATATTTGTACTGAATACTTACTGCTTTTATATTACCTAAAAAAGCCTTTTTTTTAGAGGGGTTCAAGATATTCAAGATTCAAATTATCAATGATTTTCTGTTCAACATTTTTTTTTTCTACCAGAGCTTTTCTTGCATTTTTTTTGAGGTTGTGAATAGTGAGGTTGTGGAGGTTTGTGATTTCTTTCACTGAACTTAGATACAGCAAATGCAATAAATTTGTTTGTATTTGATCAGGTTTCCTTCCAACATTGCTTTTCTTAGTGACCACAGACCTATCGATTCCTCAGCCTACACGTGCTGCTCAACTCAGAAACACCTGTTCTTACTAGCAAGTAGTTCAGACTATTTAACAGACAGGTCTTGTTCTTACAATATGTATCTCAATGAAATACGTATTGCAATCAAGGAAGATTAGATACTTTAACATTTGTTCTTTAAATTTGCATTTGAAAAGTTTAATACACAGAAGTAAGTAAAATCTTACCAAAAATAAGTAAAAGAAAAATTGCCAGAAAGTTGTACAGTTCTTATTACTGAACAGCCGCCATAGATATTGAGTGGATTATACTAGTGTATGTTATTATACATCTTATTTATCATTGATCCTGATTTCCATAGCATACCTTCACTTTAAGCTCAATCGAAAAATTAATCACTTCATTTATATTTATTAAAATTAGTTCATAAAATAAACCAGACACAAACATGACTTACACAAGTCAGCATCAAGAAGAAAAAAAAAAAAATCAGTAACAGACATAAAGATACATAAACCACTCTTAAAAAAAAATGGCACATGGCCCTCAACAGCTATCAACTATATAGTGCGAAGAAAGGAGAACAATCAAAGCCCTTTCGTTAGGAATATTCATATATATATGTGCTTTGATATAACCCGGACTGGCAACACAAGCAGTTTCTCACACTCACAACCAGGATCTCACACTTCTTAGGACAATAGTTTCCAAACCTATTTGCTAAAACTCTCCATTCTTTCCAAAGATAACAGCTTAACACATATTTTTATTTTTAGCAAAGTGACTAACACATAAAAATATTTTCCATGCACAAAGGGAAGCCCGATTGAGAATATTCATAACTCAAACAAACAAACGAAAAAGATATTTGGAACAGACACTGATAATTATTTTAAAAAAGAGTGCTGTGTAATATATTAACGTGCTATTCTCATTATTGAAAAAAAATTAAATGTAATATACCAAAAAAGTATTCATTTCTACAATCACTTTAGATAGCAGATATAATAGAGGGTAGAGATATAATAGAGGGTAGAGATATAATAGAGGGTAACAAAAACATGTTGGTTAAAAACCCTGTATTTGTACCTGTCTTTTAAAACACTGTTTAATTAGGTTTCCTTTTCCATTTCCTTCTACAAGCAATAAGGACTTTTTAGTCATGCTTAATAAAAACATCGTTGACATGGGGAAACTAACTACAGTATATCTCTTTCAATGATTCATTTTCTTATATCAATTGCTAAAGGTGATGACTAGAATTAATTATTTAATGCAGTGTAAATTATATTGCATTTGCTTCTGCACAGAAAAGGTATGCAGAAAATCCTAGATATTTCTTACGTATGACATGAAATTGGCTGACAAAACTATGACATAGATGGAAACATGGAAGTAAGGCATTTTTATTAGACTCTAGGTTACTAATCTTTTCCACAGTACTATATGACTAAGAATTATTAGGCTTCTAAATTCAAGGTTTTTTTGCATAATACTAAGAATGCATTTTCTGAATCCACCCTTATTTGGAAGTTTAAATCTTGAATTACAAAAATCTATTGGTTAAAATCTTACTAGCCTTGTTTATGCAAGTTACTTCTCCTTCTCATAACTTCTGGACTGTTATTTTTAATAGTTAAAAGAAGTTATAACTAGTTAAAAGAAGACCTATTTCATTTCAAGTCAGGCCAAGTTGGTTATTCAAACTAGTAGGAACAGCTTTTAATTTAATATTGAAAAAAATATTCTTCAGATGGGAGATGAAGCCTGAATGCCCCTGCTATTAACATTTTAATCTCAAAATAAATATTAAAATGTAACATCTTTTATACTGTGTGCACATTTGAATATCTTTTAAAAATTATAAATGAAAAATTCTGTAATAAATACATTTAAATGCTAGCAATGAGAAATATGTTATTGAAAACTACCTGTGGTGACAACCACATACACAAAAGGATGGCAGAATACCCACAGGAAAAAAACAAAAGCAAACAAACAAAAAAAAACAAAAAAAAACAAAAAAAAAAAACAAAAAAAAAAACAACTAGACTTGCATCATGAGTTCTGCTATCCACTCTTTGTCTTGCTCTTCAGCTTGGTTTAGTGCTTTAACAACGTATGATAGGCTGGGAATAAGGCAATAACGGAATCCAGGCTTAAGATATGGTCTCACAGCTTCCCAGTAAAGGACTGAGGCATTATATATCAAAAAATAATATCTGAAAAACAACAATTTAGGATTTAAGGAATTTTGATAAACATGAGATTATAAAACAAATATTTTAAGACACTTACAGAAACAAAGTTTCTTATGTTTAGATAACAACCAGTCTTGACTCAGAACTGAGGGTATACATACTAAAATAAAGAACAATAAGATAATTCTTAAGACTACACTTTGTGCAGTAATTAACTAAATACTTAAATAAGCTAGCACAGTACTCTTCTTCTCTAGAGCATAAATGGAAAATGAGAAGAAATGCTGAAAGACAGATGTCTTCCAGGCTTAAATGTAACAGTTTGTTTCATCCCTTAAATACTATCCCAGTATTCTTACACTGTTGCAGCATAGCAGTTACAGAGGTGCAGCAACAAAATGGGAGGAGAATCCACAAAATCACCTTCCCCCAAAAAACTACTCTGTTAAAATATGAGAGATAATCAACTATGAAAACTTAATTTAGTAACCTTTCCTCAGATTGAAAGGGTAAATCCAATCAATAAGGCTTACCTTGGATCATGCATTGCAAAGTCTATTGCTTTCAAAAAGAACATCACAAATTTTTCAAACTCTTCCTAAAGGAGAACAAAAATTGTTTAGGCAATTTTTATATCACCTTCATAAATAACCATGATATTATTTTCATATCCCTGCATGTTCATACCTCACTTTATTTTCAAACTATTCTCTGATAAAATTTGTGGGCATAATCACAACTCATAACATTCCCTACTAGTATGCTTGTCTGATTTCAATATTTAAAACTGTATTTTCAGTGTCTTTAATTTCTGCCAGAATTTAATTGTTGGGACTGAAATTGTCCAACAACGCCAAATAAATATCTTTTCTTTTTTAGGTCTTCAGAGAAGAAAGTTTAAATACTTCAAAAAACAAAGTCAGAAAAAAATACTGCTTTGTCATGCTAAAAAAAATAAGGTATTATTTTCTCTGTAAATGTTTCAACATTCCTTGCTCACTAGAACTTGGCAAGAGAATGGTGTGTCAGGCATTATCCTGTTGAAATTTCCCAGAAAAAAAAAAAAAAAAAAAAAGCACTCAGATTTGGTGAGTTGTAAGCCTTTTGTGATTCTCAATGACTTCTTGGATTCTAGCTATAAAATTCCTTGACATTTCTATAAAGAGCAAGCAGGTTCCTGTTTGGACTGACTCAGCCCCTTCCTAAAACTGCAAAAGGCTGTTTAGAACCTCTTTCTACTAAGATATGAGGTCCTCTCCTTTATGGTTTCTTGCTCAGCCCGTCAGCATCAAGAGAAGGACTTGATTCTATGAAGGCGATCAGATAGGACAGTGGAAAAGGGAAGAAAGTAGAAATTAAGAGCTTAAGGGGTTGGATAATAGGAAGCATTACTTGCAAAATGAATTGGATATTAAGAGCAGAGATGATGACAGGAAAGAGCAGAGGTGTTAAAAGACGACTGTGACTGACAGAGATCATGGCTGAGAACAAAATCCCATTTAGTGCAATCTCAAATCAAAGACTTTTTATTTGTTTTTCTGAAAAATATATTGACATAAAAAATTGACTTTGAAACCATCAGCCTTCTGAAAAATTTTCCATGCATTTTTCCCAAGCATCTGCAATGTAGTCCCATTATGCTGAGGTTTACATACTCCCAAAATAGCCATTAACATACTTTGCCTTTTCCTACTCTGGTATATTCTAAATGGCTGAAATTAATACATATATATCCATGAATAAATATATATTTTTAATTGAATTTAATAATAATATAACTTTCAGAATTTCTCACCACATTATCAGTAGAGAGTGGAGTGTGCAACTGCCCTTGGCACAAGTATGCTCTGCCAATAAACTGGTTTACAGGAGATCTTGCTTTAAAATACATCTGTAGACACTCACGGCTCATTTCCAAATACCCCAGCTAAGCCAAAAAAGAAAAAAAAAAAGTATTAAAATGCAACAAATAATTAAGCAGGAACTGTAAGTTCTTAAAAATGCATGTCTGCTCAGTTTAACATATATCAATATATTCATACACAGACAGTTCAGCATAAAGTGCCATGCCAGATCTTGTACAGAACTATTTTGATCTAGTAAGTATTAATCTAAAGTCAGACCTTCTTCATTCCAAACATATAGTGAAATGGCTTTTTTTTCTTTAACTCTCGAGTTACTCACAGAACCCCTTAGAGTACAGAGAAGGCTTTTCCTTTTAATAGTCATTGAGAGAATTGTTTATATACAGGTAAAGCTTTTAGTAGATCTTTTTATGAAGAATGGCCATTAGCCTGAAAGATTTTGTGCAGACGACAGTTCAACATCTCTATTTCCAGGCAAGAGATATAATTTGAGTGGCTTGCAGCTAGTTCTGTTATTAGCTGAAACTATTGAAGCTCAGTCTGCTTGAACTCCAATACCTTGTACCCATGGCCTGAAGACTAATAAATATTTCAAAATTAGAAACGTCTATTACATGTTATAGAAATAAGCTCAATTACCAACACTCTTACATAATAAGAATGCTAGGTGTCTTCCTATTACACAGTAGGGACCATCCATTAAAGAAAATCTGCCAGTCATAACTAAATTGCTAACGATACAAGGCACAGCAAACTATTCAATGTTGCAATAGCAGGCCTTGGTTACTTTGTATTAACTAAAAATCTCACAAACCACAGTTCACTGATTCATTCTAAAGAAGTGATGACTTTGGGAAGAGTTTGGGATTTTACTGAAAATGCATGTTCAAGCAATTTCTCCTCAAGGGCATAAAACTGAAATATTTTTCCTCAGGTTTTTATTTTTTATCCTCAAGTAATGACTAATACCACTGCAGTTACACTCTAAGTCACACAAATTGTCTAAATAACAAGAGGAGGCTACCCGGCGCGCTTGTTCAGCGCACAGAACATAGAGGTCAGTGCTGAAGTTTTCCAATGAGCCAAGTGCAGACTTCTCAGGACTGGCTGATTTGATCAACTCATAAGCAGTCCTCAAAGCTTCAACATCTGAAACAGAAAGACTACAGAATGTAGCAAATGATTTGTTTCAAGGCAGACTGAAAGATGTTCGATTGCATTATTTTCAAACAGCTATATGGCATACAATGTCTTTTAAGAAAAGAAATTGAATGTTATGGGAAAAAATAGCTAAGCAAGTGTTATTCAAAGTTAATCATATTTCTAAGATGAAGCATTAATGAGTGCCTGACAGTTTTAAATCACTAATGTAGACAAACAAGCACATCCCACACGCCATCACCTCGCTGATTCTCTGCTGCAAACAGGTGCTCCCTGATGGCCACGTCCATCCCTTCCCCGAGTGGCGCGGCCCAGGAGAGGGCTGCGGCTGGGGCAGGAGGACTGCGACGGGGCAGGCCGAGGCGCGCCCGCACCGTTGGCCCCGACCGCCGGGCCCGGCCCGAGTGCCCGTTGCCGCCGGCCGCCCGGCAGGCCCGCGGCACCTCCGCGTCTCCCGGCAACGCGGCTCAAGAGGCGCCTGCGCGGCCCAGGCGAGGCCTCATCCGTGCAGCGAGAAGCGGCCTCTGGCGGCCACAGACCGCGGCGACGCGGACGGCAGAGCGCGGACGGCAGAGCGCGGCTGAAAATGCAGTGAAAACAGAACACCACCTAAAAGGTTTTATGAAATAAGGCACCTGCGGCTCTGGAGTGAACCACAGCGAAGCACCAAAGGCTTTCGGGTCCTATCTGCCATCAGGCATGCGTGACTGCCTTTGGAGACCTTTGGGGTTTTGTCATCGCTGCACACTTCTCACAGCATATCAGCCAAGCATGTCTCTACAATAAAAATCCTCCAAGAAAACGACAGTCCAGGAAAGAGATACAGCACTGGAAACAAATAAGCAAAACCCCCACACCTAGAGGTTTCCTGACCTCATCAAGCTATACAAAATGAAACGTTTTGGCCATCATTATTTCCGCACAACCACAAGGTCACAGCAGCTTCTGTGTGGAAAACACCACAAGCACAAAGACAGCACGTACACTTGCCTATATAGATCCTGCTTCCTAGCCCAAGCCCCTCATAGTAGGAACTAAAGCAAACCTGGGCAGCAGCAGGGCGTGGTGCCGAAGGAGAGGACACTGCTCTGAAATGCACCACGGCTGACAAGGCACTGCAGAAGGGTCTCGCTGTCACCTTAATTGAAAGAAAGATGGAGAGGTCACAAGGGTGAAAAACAATAAAAACAGAAAGTTCAGCAAGACCCACCTAACATTTAAGGCAAGAGGCCCAGCTACTAAATAAATCAGATATTCTGTCTGTGTGATAACAGTAAAAGATCCTCTGCTTTATGAAGCATTGGAAACACCACAAACACATGCACTATATCTATAGGACCTGCAAAGAGTTTGGCTGTGGGCTCCTGCTTCTTCTATACCCATTCCCCTAGCAACTCCTGTCCCGAGAGCCTGCCAAATTAATAAATTGTCTTGCTCATATGTGTATTGATACATGGAAATAAAACACTTGTTTCTGAACTGCAAGTGATAGCCAAAATGTCCCCATTGTAGCATGAACATCTCAGAGAATTTATTCATCCTCATGAAGTGTCTGTGACAGGAGATTGAATTATCCTGCAAATTAATTAATAACTACTTATTCCTACATAATGCAAACTGTAGCACATGGTCACATGGGTTGTGACATAATTGTGAATATAAAAATCTCTTAAATCTGTAATAGATGCTCACAAAGATAAAGAAAGTAATAACTATGTTAGGATTCTAGGTTTTAAATAGAACAGAGCTGGAAACAAGTATATCAGAGAAAGATTATTCTAAGAAGCGTGTACATTTTCCTAAAACAACAAAAAGCACACCACTTTCTAGATATAATCATCCTGGTTTCCTTTTCACCTGTTCCCATGATTACTCAGGACTCAGGGAAGACAGTCTTGTGTCAGAAAACCTTCATAAAGAATAATGGGAGGGGGTTTTCTCCCCAGATAAGACTTCTAGTTCTGCAAAAATGCTGGGGACTTAGATATTTTCTTCTTGTTAAGGCTAAAAATTCAAAATAATAAATTAGTAGCAAACTTGTAGGTCTACTTTCAAGTTAGTTCTATGAAATACAGATGTACAAACTGCACAGATTTGCAGTTGCAAGTTGCAGAAAAGAAATACTTTATGTAATTTAACATGGCTCAAGAGATCTAAATTATAAACACAACTGAAGAAAGGACAATCTCAGAGTAAATGAAAAACCAGAGACCTTTAGTAAGCAAATACATTAAATCATCTTCCATAAAATCATTTTTTTCATAAATCTACACATATTCAGGAAGAAGGATGAGTAGTCTTTGTATCTAGCCAGGACAGTTTGTCTTTTGTTTAACGTGTCCTATGCAAATGGGCTACTCAACTGAGACCTAATATAGTTCCAAATTAGAGAAAACACATTCACTTTGATTTATTTTACTTACAGGAGTGCACATCTAGCAAAAAAATTAGGTTTAGATATAGTGTGAAAAAAAAAAAAGGATAAATTTAAATTGACTTTACATCAAATAAAGACATCCTACTGAAAAATTCATGCATAACAGTGTTCACAGTCTTCTAAAGCACAAGGTAACTGGTGTACTTTGCAAGCGTTCACACATGCAGGCTTTTTCAAAGAGGGGAGGTTTTAGCCATGAATAGCCGATTTATAAAGGAAGGAACATATGCCCTAACTACCCGATCAATCACTAACTTAAAATAACTAAAAATAAGAAGTTAAAATCAGCTACTTGAATTTACTTGGAAATAAGCTGAAAGGGAATTAAATCAAAGAACTGTGAAAAATCAAGGAGTACAGAGCTGGAGGATGGTCACGTTTACCTTAGCTTTTTTTTTTCTTTTTTAATGTATGCCAACACAGAGCAACCTTGGCACTTATAGCTGGAGGTACGGGTGTTTATCCTGTAGCTGTTGTAAGGAACAGCTGCAACGAGCTCCGCCCGTCACACCGACCCGCCCAGCCGCCTCACAAACCCCGCGCGCCGCAGCCGGGCACGGTGGGACAGTCCTGTCCCGCCTCCCTAGGCGGCGCGGAGGCGGTCGCGCATGCGCCTTGCCTCGCCGCCAGGCGCGGGCCAAGGGGCGGTGGTCGCGTCTCTTAGCGACACGGTGACGCTATGAGTGACGTCATGAGCGGGGCTCAGGGCCTGCTTGTGGCTCTGCTCGTGGCGCGCGTAGCCGCCGCCGCGCGTTCCCGCCCTGGGCACCCACCGCGCGGCGCTTGCGGTCTGCGCGACCCCGGAGCCGCCGCCGCCGCCTCCTCCAGCCTCGTCGGCGGCAGCAGGTTCGGGAGGGGCGGAAGGGGCGCGAGGCAGCTGCGGACGCGAGCGAGTCGGCCACGCGGGTTTAGCGGCGGCTGGTGAGGTCTCTCGGAGCTCGCATAGTTGCTCAGAAAGGCTTCCGAGTGGGAAGGATTGTAAAGTCCTGGTGAAATGGGGCTTGGTCAGTCTGTGCTGAGGTTTTGCGTAGGGAAATTGGAAGCCGTCCTTTGAAAACAAAACAAAGCTTTAATGTATAGCTGAAGACCTTAAAGCGAGGGTAGCCAGAGAAATACTGTCAGGGAACAAAACAGTTTCAGCTGTTTGGAGGATAAAACTCTCAGATCTCTCCTTGTGGATCACTGGCACTGTGGGACGGACCAAGGGGAGCTCTAATATGTGGGCCCTGAATGTCCTTTCTATTTTTGTTCCAGAAAACCAGGAGTGATTTTTAAATATGCAAACAGATAGTACTTAAAAAGTTTTTCTGGTGAAAAGATGGCTCCCTGTAATTGATGATCAAGGCAATTGTACAATAGTCTGTATTAACACATGGGCAGTTGTAATACTGTAATTTTTAGTGGGCTTATGGTAGTATGAAACCAAATGCTTGTGGTAATATGAAATTGTGCAAGAACAACCTCATTAATAGTCTGCTTGGACTGGGGGGTGCAGGTCTGCCGGACAAGTGTGTGTGGAAAAGTCCATCCTATTCAGAGCTAACACCCCACATCCCACCACCATCATTACTGCTCCTGGCGGACAAGAGCTGCTGTTCTGTGTGCAGCCCAGTGACTGTAAGTGACCTTGCTCTCCATGCGGAGAACTTGCGGAATCCCTCTGCTCAGGGAATCTCCTTTCAGAATGTGTATCATGCTTGTTACTAGCTATGTCAGCTGCCGTAGTCCCTGAGAGACCATAGTGAATCAGGGTCCTGCCACCAAAGACAGACAAAAAATTATCTTTGCACTCAATTTAAGCTCTCTCTGGCTAGATGAAAATCAACTTTCATCATCTGCTTCTGTATCAGAGATACCTTATGTATTTTACTACACATACATTAGCAACCTACTCTTAGGCATTCATTTGGACTCATTAGGGTCTCTTGTTTAAACACATACTGTTTTCTGCATTTTTGTCTAGGAGTTTGAACTCTCAGTCCCATCTACTCCTGAGCTGTATCACAAAACCATAGAATAATTTAAGTTGGGAGACCATGGGTCATCTGGCCCAACTCCTACTTGAAGCAGGTGTAGTTTCCTATAATCTGGTACTGTGCTCAATTCTTCACAGCTGTTACCCGACTGTTTTGACTACAGGGAATAACAAAAAAATAAGGTGTGTAGTGTGACAGGCAGAAGTGATTGAATTTTACCCACTCCAGTTTTCAGTAGCTCTAAGAGGGAAAAGTTTTGATGAGGGCTACACCTCTCTTGACAGTGTCATCAGTGCTATTCCAGTATGTATCTTGTAAGTAGCTAAATTTTATCCCTTTTCCGTGCTGCTCACAGTATTACTAACAATGGGATTAGAAAGATTCTGGATCTGTAATCTCTCCCATCCCCCCGCCAAAAGGAAGGATTGTCTGTCCAGATCAATGACACCAGATTGTTTTGGCCATTTGGACATGTACTTTTTAAATATTTGGGCCTTTACCTGTCACATGACTAGGCTTACTGAACAAGCCCTAAACATTTGATTGTGCATGTATATTAGGTGTAGTACATCTAGGCACAAGGAAATTTGGTGTTCTCAGCCTTTCCCATGGTTGTTGTCGGAAGAATGTCTCAGAAAGATTGTCTGGGATCAGCTAAAGGATGATAAAGTCTCCTGGTAGGAGCAGTTTGCTGTCTTTGGTCATCCCAAAAGGAAGCATCCAAACAGAAAGGCTCCTGTCAAATGACTGTGAGAGAAGCCTTTCTAACATGGCTGGTGACATGAGCTACCATTACTGGATACGTAATCAACCTTGCCCCAGAGGACCTCCCAGAAGGTAGCAAATGGGACAAGATGCTGAAACTAATGGATTACTGTTTTGTACCAGGAGGTGCTGGTTCATTATGATGCCAATAAAAAGGTGCTCAGTCTCTGTAAAGCATCGTTTAAAATGCCATTTAGTGGATTTAACACTATAAGGAAAAAGAGGATCTGTATAAATAATCTTATATCTCTTCAGGTGCTGGAAACCCCAAGTTGTGCAGCATTGAATGGGCCTCTGATCAGGATGCAGCACATCATGTAGATTATGTACATTGAAAGACAACACAGCACTTGGTCTTTTGAACGCTCATAGGATTTTCTTAAAAGAAATCTGCTTTGTTCATAATTTCTGCTGTCAAGCAAAGAGGAGAATTTATTACTCCTTTTTTAGATAAAGACAAAGACATGCAGGTGGTATAAAAGGTCATATAAAGGTATAAAAGGATTATACCCTTAAGTGTAAAATAAGAAAACTTTTCTACTCATCTGTTACTGTGTAACTTGTAGGGACTTAATACTCTTTAAGACTTTAGCTTCCTAAAAGATTTAGTTGACAGTTTGACTAATGCTGTAATAAGATACAAGAAAGCTAGTGTTTCTGCTTGCTACTTTACACAAGTACATCCAAGGATTTGCTTTGCCTTCCTAACAGCAGAATTACACTGAGACTTAATTCATCTTAATTTCATATTTTCTGCTTCTTTCTGTTGCTCTCTTTAAATCTACTAGTGTCTACATAAATTTGCTAAAATCTACATAAATTCTTTATCGTACTGCTATAGCTGAGGATATTGCTACTTGCTTCTGTTGTCAGTATGACTTGTAATCCTTGAATGCGTATGTAAGATATTGCATTTGGATATATTAAAATATTTATTGTTCGAAGGAGTCCATCAGGATGAGTCTATATAGTTTTTCGTTAATCATCTTCCATTTTATGACTGTGTTTTAGTAGTAATAATTTAATAGTTTTTAACATTCATAACAGTATTAAATACCACTGGATCAGGAAATGATTGCTATGGGATACCAGTAGAAAGCCTGTCTTTTTAGTATGCATTTAATGTTTCTTTTACTAAATTCACATATTGGTAATGTTTTGTCATTAAAATGCCATAGGAGTCCAACTCAAGTGTCTTACGGAAATTAGAGCATGAATTAAGATAGATGCCTTCAGAAGTTTTAGAGCTGTTGGAAGGTCACATTGGTTTAATGCCTGTTTCCCATGAAACAATGTAGGCAAGTGCTCATGACATCATTCTGCTTTTAGCTCACACTAGTCTTTTAGCAACATTACTAAGCATTAATTAATATAAGGCACCATAGAGCCTTAAAATTGCAGAAGTTTTCCCTTTATAAGTATTGGCACAATATTTACTCAGAAACACTGTTTCTAATAACTTGATGTTGGTGGATATTTTTTCCTCATTTCTACTTTAGCAAACCAGAACTATTTCCAACAGCCACAGCTTATCAAAGAATCTGACTTTTTGAAGTTCTTGGAAAAGTATGGTGAGCGTTCATTCTTAACAATATCACAAGCACAGCTGGCCTTCTCTGCCTTTTACCGGGTGAGTTGAAATACAGTGGCAATCAGTTTTAAAATGAACCTATGCTACAAGCTATTTTTAGTGAAGTTGCATGAGAACAAATTGAAAGAGTCTTCATGCATAAGTTTTCTACTCTGTAGTCCTTCTGTTCTTTTCCTTCCTTGCAGCACAAAGAGAGTTTCTGATTAGTCATAATGTATTTTAAACTTTGGACAACCCTTAAGACAGAACTGGCTCTATATAAAGGAGATGTATAAATCTGTCTTTCTGCCCTGACTCACCTTATATTTGGCCTTAGTTTTCCAGAGTTACTTGGTCTGTAATTTCTCTGAATTATCTTTTCAGGCTGGTGATCCAATCTTAACCTACTTTGATTCGTTGTCTGTGGTGAGCACCCTTAGACAGCCAGTCAGGATGGGAGCCAGTGGACTTTGTGTTGATGGAAATCCTGCTGGTTAGTAAAGAAGGAAGCATTTTTAGGGTGTTTGGCTTCTGTTTTCTCATAGCTGTTGTCATCTTCTAACTCAGGTTTTCTGGACAGTAAAAGCACAAGCTGTACTCGGATTTTTGCCAACTTGAGCAAGAGCTGCATCACTGACCCTGCCCTGGATGCCACCTCTTACTACCGCGACTTCACAGTGCTAAAGGTGAATGTCTTTTTTTTTTTCTTTCTTTTGCTCAACATCACATTTCCTTGTTTTGATGTTTTATATTTTTAATAATTTAAAGGGAACTTTCTCACATTTTAGACATTGTTTACCAAAGTTTAAGTATTTTTTTTTTATCTATTCTATTTTATCAGTCAAACAGCTCTTAGGGGAAGAAGAAGGGTTTGTTTTATACAATATGTTCTCTGTAAAATCATATAGAATGTCTGTGATCATATTAGTATGCAGTGATAGAATTTAACTGATGTTTTCAGGGCTCGCTTTGCCAGTGAAGCAAAAACCTTACTTCTTTAATGGAAGCTGGAGAAATTACTTGATTCCAGAAGGGGGAGCTCCAGGAATGGGCCAAAGATGCTGATATTTCAAAATCATAGAGCAAGTCATTAGCAGGACCAAGAATAAAAGATGTATTTTCTAATTGTAAAAATGCTTTCTCTGAAGTATGTTTGTGAGTTCTAGATCACAAATTGATTGCAGGTTCCATACATTTGGAATAACGAAGTAATTTTTGTCAATGTAGTGTATAGACTCTGCTTAGCCTTCTGACTGTGAGCACACACAAACCCAGAAAAACTTACTTTTTTATTCCTATTTGTTTTCTCCAGGTTCCAGTTCATGGCACCATTGTGCAGTCCATGCAGGTTGGTTACTTTTGCCAATGAAAATAATTTCTGCATCTGAAGTAACATGTATTTGGAATCTTAGACATTCATAGTAATGTCCATGGGTTAGGAACTTGGGAGAATGGGAATGATCTGTGTCTGAAACAAAGTTTTTAGAAGAATGTATGACTTTTTTTTTTTTTTTTTCTCCTAAAATCAAGCCTAGAAATATAAGGTATTCGTAGGTAATATAAGGCAGAGATCATGTTGGAGTCACATGGGCAGGTTGTTTTTCAGAAAAAAATGGGTGTCTGTAGCAGGGTGATATCTCCCAGATAATAGCAAAAATGGGAATGTGAAATCTGATTTGGACAGAAAAATCATTGAAAAAGAGTAAGAAGGTCACGTTCCTTTTAAACAATTGCTAATTGTTAGTGTGCTTTATTTTCTATAGGTAAAAATCACGCCAGTCTCACCCCCTGGAGTTCCCTACATGAAAGACAACATGTGTTACAATGTTGTTTCTGAGGTATCTGAGCCTTCTTTCTTTAGGGCAGCTCAGGTCTAGTTTAAGGCCACTGTACTGTTACCTGATGCTATCTCTGATTCCCGTTTGTATTGGACTTTCAGGTGGTCTATGAGATAGAATTCAACAGCAGCCATGGGATTCAGAATGTGTCTGTGCAGTTTAAAGTCACCAGCATCTCTGGGAACTCAGGATCTTCTCTGCAGCAGCATTTCAGTTTGCACTTCTGGGTCAGTGTGCCCATAGTCTTTGGGCTTTTACCAAATACGTATTCTGGTCAAGTTTTACACAGATCATATGTGGTAAGATTAGGGCAGTGTCGTGGGAGTGTTGTACTACCAGAACCCAGGGAAAGAGGGCTCGCAGTTGAAGGAAGAGGGAGCACTGTTTTCATCTCAAGTAAACCATGTAAATAGAAGGATTTAGACTTATTGCAAGCTTGCATTGTGAAATTTGGAACTGGCTGTTCTGTCCAGCCCTGTTTTTTTTTCTTTTTTTCGGAGCGTGGGGTGGAAGGAGGAAAGAGGAACCATTGGGGAGGATGAGATAGGTCAGGGTTACTCGAGCATAGTTTTCTGAAGGACAGGGAGAAGCTAAGTGCTGTGCTCAAGATGTTCAGTGTTTGAAAACAAATTTGCTATAGTTATTCCAGATGTGTTTTTAACTTTGCCCTTATAGTGGGAATAAGAATTACTTTATAAGGGGAAGAACTCTGGAAAGTACTAATGTATGCTGCAGTTCATGCAAACCTTCTCTAGTCAATGCAGTATAATGGGATAAGGGTAACCTCAGGGGCTGATAACTGAGCTGTGGATGAACTTATCCCCAGAGGTTCTCTTCATAAAACAATTCAGAAGTGGAATGCGCTGCTCAGAATCAGGGTCAAGGCAGGGTTTGTTCTGCAGGTCATTGTCCTGGCTGTGGAACTGCCCAGACTGACATGTTCATTTCCTCTGAGAAAAATGCTGAGCAGTATGAATTTCATGTCTCAAGAACTGTCTGGGTAGCATCCACATTTCAGGACAGTGACATTTAGTTTGCTAGCTCCCGGACTGGAGGTAAACTTGCTGAGTAAGGAAAATTTGGAAACAAATAATGGAGGTTTTTGTAGTGCATAATACTTAGTTGCTCCAAAAATTATTTATATTTATGTTGTCTGAAATGTCTGAAGTTCTTACAGAATGGATGGCTATATTGATGATAGTGTTTTCCTTTTCCCCTGTAACATACTCTCCTGCCTTGATTCTCCCTTTTATGTCTTTATAGACAAGGACTCTTTCTCATGCCTTGCCTCGAAGTGGAAACCCTGGCTACATTGTTGGAGCACCATTGTTAATTATAAATGATGGTGTCAGGCAACATGTATCCTTTTTGATTTCAGGTTTTATTTGTCACTGAATTTATTGACTTTCTGGATTTTGAGAGTATACTTCAGTATTACACTGCAGCATTTGTCAGGCCTTTTGGCCAGGATTGAATCATAGTCCTCTGATAAGGTTAAGGATAAATGTGTGGAGTAGGAGGAATTTTAAGTACAAATTGTGGTGTCTGTTTATGCTTTTGTTTGGTTTCTTGACATGCAGTCTGTCAGATGACCATTTTACAAAGCCAAGGTGATGGAAGTTGCTCACAGTTCCTCAGGCACAAAGTACGGTTTGGAAGAAATATGAAGACAGGATGCAAGCTCAGGTAAGAACACTCTGCAGACACCCTCCTCGACACATTTGGAAGGAGTGGACTCGCTTGTCACTTTCTTCTGTAGCACTGATCATCATTTGCTACCCTAAGAAATTCATCTTTTCCCATCTTGTTTCAGAAAGGATTGCAATTTTGTCCATTCAGTACTGGTATTTCTGTAATTATTCTATTGACTCATTACAAGAGCAAAAAACACCATTAAATAGTCATTACTGAGGAGGAAAGTTTTTTTTTCTTGAGAATGGTCTCCTCTCAACTGGAAATCACTCTGTCAAAGCTGTTATTTCCTCATTTCCAGTCTGTCCCAAATTTTGGAAGAAGGTGACTGTAGTTATATCCAGCAGAAGTTATATAAGGCACTCCAGGGGATGAACAGAGTGGAAGATCTTGCTGTAATCGGTAATGCTCGTTCAACTCAGGCAGAGGAATGGACCACCATTCTGATTCAGAACTGTAGTGTACAGGTAATACGAAGGCAAAAAAAAACAAATGAGAATGTTTTTTCATTTTCCTATCTTGTATCACTTTTGAGAGAGTGAGCAAGGAAGAAAAAAACAGCTTCTTTATCTGGGTGTACTTTCTTTGTATAATGATCTCCAGTGACTTTCAGTAGTATCCAGAAACATTTTGTGGTTCACATTACTAGGATGTTCATCTTGACTAAATAAACAAGGAACTGACAGATTTAATATTTCTTGAGTCATGTCCCAGGCATTTAAAAGAGTGGGAAAGAGTTTAATCACAGAATTCAGTGTTGTACTACCAGTTTTTTGAGTGTTAAAGAAATAATGCTGCATTTCTCCTTGTTGTTATTTTGATGCTTATGTTGTTATTATGTGACTATTTGAATCTGTTTAACCATTGACTTATCTGAATGAATAATCCTTGTGATTTTCTGTGTATTGTGGTTATTTGTATATTACCTAACTGAAGTTAAGAGCTTCCAATCAAAGTATTTGTGAGAGATCTTTTTTTAAATAATATTTAATTTATCAGGAGAAGGCCTAACAAAACACAAAATCTAAGGGAGAGATCTAATACAAGTTCTGTTCAGAAAGATGATGATGATAGATGGATGTATCTCTAAAGATACACAAAGGCCTGACCAGAGTTATGGGGCTGGTGCTGAAGTGACTGGTTGAGATTCTATGAGCTCTGTGAGCTGTGCTACTGAAAACATTATGTTTTGTGACCTTAGTGTCCATTTTTCACTTTAAAAGATTACTTTGAAATATTTAGGATCCATTTTCTTTTCAGGCTGTGAATTGCACTTTGTGTTGCATGGTTCCCGTGACCCTGGAGATCCAGATACTGTGGTCTAAGGAAGGCCTTCTGTCCAACCCACAAGCTCAAATACTGAGTGCACGGTACTTGTATCAGTGTCAACCACTAAAGGTATGAATTTAAAAACTCTTTTGTCGTACACTGAGGCTGCTACATGGGATTCACAAACTATTTAATAGACAAAGGATCAGATGGTTTTGATACCATGGAGTTGAGGTATACTGAATTTTGCCAGTGGTTTAGTTGCAATGGCACAGGTTTGCTTTTAATGACTCCACAGAGGAAGGTGATTTTATGGTCTTACTAACACTGTCCTCAGTCAGCCATACAACTGGAAAAGGTACCTTCTTTCCAACCCCAGAACTTTCTGCTACTTAAGGACTGAAACTTTAAACACCTAGTTATGCTCCATATAAAGACATAGTTACAAAAGCTATAAGAACAGCTGCACCTTTCTCTTCTTGCCTCTTAGAGTCTTGATACAGCATTTGACTTGATTTATAGCCTACTGCTAATCTGTGCAAGAGGATATTACTGTTCTTTTAGTGGTTCCAAAATCACCAGTGGATAGTTGGGGAAGAGCCTAATGCTGATGGCAGTGATTGTGAGCCAGAAAAGAGGTTTCTAAGAGAATATTACAGGATGATACCAGGAAGGTGGAACTAAGATGACTGTGAAGGAGAATGAATGCTTATTTTCAAGTGTTAGTGGACCCCATTTTTCATATGAGGCTGAGATGGCATTGTCTGTTGGGCTGCACAGGGGTTTCAGGCTTGCCTCTGTGGAAAGGTTTTAGCAGAGAGCTGCTGACGCCTTCATGCAGTGATCTCATGGCAATGAGGTAGACATTGCTGATCTGCCCCTGCTTTTTGAACTTTGGACTCACTCTGAACAAGATTTTATATTCCTTGGTTGAATGTCTCATGATATGTCATCCTCCTCCTTTCTTGCAGCAATCTCTGAAAGTGTGGGGTTAGATGAGTGGTGGATTAACAACTGGCTGGATGGCACAGCCCAGAAGGTGGTGATCAGCGGTGCAGAGTCTAGGTAGAGGCCTGTGGTTAGTGGTGTCCCCCAGGGGTCAGTCTTCGGTCCAGTCCTGTTCAATCTATTCATCAATGACCTGCATGAAGGGATGCAGTGCTCCCTCAGCAACTTTGCTGATGATACCAAACTGGGAGGAGTAGCTGA
>VZSV01000316.1:435334-446744 GCA_013398735.1 Nothocercus julius
AACCCGCTTGGACGCAGTCCTGAGCCACATGCTGTAGGTGACCCTGCATGTGCAGGGGGGTTGGACTAGATGATCTCTAAAGGTCCCTTCCAACCTTACTGATTCTGTGATTCTATGATAGTAGTAATATGTTCCCCATATGATGTAAATCATATGTTGCCCCAAAGCAAACTTTCCTCTGGGATAGCTTCTAAATCTGAACTTTTATATGGCTCGTATAAAACATAGCTTGTGTCTGAGGGGAGAGCACAGAGTGTGTATCATCAGTAAGGATTAGTCAGTCAGGAGCCATGAGACCCAGATTTCATCTGCTTGAGCAACTAATGCTAATTACTTTAGCATTTACTGGAAAGAATGCTGCAAAGCAAATGACACAAAAGCAATTTTCTGGCAGCCAGAATAAGAAAATACCTTTAAACCAGTACTGAATTCATTAGTAGCAGTCCATGAATTACACTTGTCAGTAAAGATGCTTTGGCAACAGCATCAACATGCTGTTTTATTATTATTATTATTAAAAAAAAAAAAAAAAAAAGACTACAATCACAACATCTGATCACATTTGTATTTGGACTTCCTGAAAATAAAAGTCAGCCCTAAATGATGTAGAGCTACATGGGAAGATGCTAGAAGTTGCCTGTGACTGCCTTCTCTACCACTGAAGAGTGATTTTTGGTTTGGGATTTTTTTTTTTTTCCACAGTTTCTTCGATTTTAAATCTAAGTTTGAAGGTCAAGATACAAAGCCTGGCTTTACTGAGGCTTCTTGCTGACAGTTCTGTCTACTATGTATTTACTCATTGATTAGAGAACTTACTTCCATCAGGAATCTCAGTGTTTTTTTCCTGAGACTCATGAATTCTGTCTTTGAGGTTTTTCAAATGCTTCCTGCACCACTTTGTTCCAAGTCAATCTTCCTTATCACTGTCACATTTTCAGGAAAGTGAATGAGGTGGTGATTTAGGTTGCTTAAGCCAGTGGAGGTACAAAAGAAGGCATCCTGCAAGTAGATTCCCTCTCAGGAGGTTAGCAATGCATAGCAGAGAAGAAGCAGGAGTGCAGGAGTGAGCTGCTTCAGCAGATCAGATTCAGTAGATGAGCCCAAGTTAGCCATGAATCTTCTCAGAATTCAAGAAACTCCACAAAATTCTTTACAGCATTCTGTTAAAACAGAGAAGTACTGAGGCCTCAATATGATTCCAGTCCCCAGTTCCATTTTTACCAACGGATCTACACCTGTTCATTTCCTTTCTGAATCTTGAACTGTGAGAAAGAGATTTATAAATGCACTGGGTCCCTGCTTTATTTTATTGATCAAACCAATGTGGCAATCTGAAAGACATAATGCAGAGTACCTGCCCTGTGCACCAGACTTGCCAGCTAACTATCAATTTGGGGAAAGAGGCATTCCAGTAGAAGTTGTAGCTGGAATGGTTCATGATTAATTCCCACATCTTGCCTGCTAGTCATCCATAGTGGATCTCACTGGCAAATGTTTAAAGGCGAGAGATGTTTATCTATCCTATAATAAATGGTCCTCACCATTTACATTTTACCTGGCAGTACAGAGTCCACAGCTCTGACAGGCTTTGAATTATGGTGGGAGGAGGAATCCAAGTGTACACCTAAAGCCATCCACATCCTGATCTTCCTGACTTGAATATTGTGAAGACTCATGCTCACTACAGGGTCAAACAGCAGTACTTAATCTCTCATGGTGCCTTTTTGTAAAAGGTGTTACAGTTTTCTCTCTTAAAAATAGTGAAGGGCAGTGCCATGAAGGTACTGCTTCCCTTTTCCCGACTAAACTGTTTTGCTGTACCATTCATGATTTATGGAAACAACATGCAGAAGATGATATGAGTGGCTGCTGATGGAGTACACCAGCTATTTTGGGTGGCCATTAGAGAGCTAAACCAGAAGTGTCTTTTTTGTGTTAGGGATGCTAAACTCTGTGCTTTCGTTTTTATTACAGTTCCTAAGCATGAGCATGGTGCCTTTGACAACTGTTGTTACCTTCACTGACATGACAGAACGTCCAGAACCTCCACGTAGCCAGCCCAAGACATACTGGAAACTCCCATTTGACTTTTTTTTTCCGTTCAAGGTAGCACTGACTGAGGAAAGAAGTTATAGAGATGATCTGGCTGGCTGTTTTTTGGTGATTCTAATACTGTCTAGAATTTTCTGCTTCTGAAAAAACTCACATAGATGGGGCCTGTACTTAAAGTTCTTTAAGTGTGGTAATACGCTCAGAATATGACCCAGATCATGGACTTTTCTCCTTGAGTTCTTATATTGTGCCTATGGTATCTATGTGCCTTCTGTTCTTGGATTAAGCCACATGACTAACTTTTGTTATGTGGCCTCTCACGCCCCTAATTCTCCTTGTGTACAATCTGCAAACCTCATTGCAGTGAAACTCCAGGGCTGCAGGCTGTCGGAAGAGGCTTTATGTATGAAGACCAGAAGAAGAAAGAAGTGAAAATGATCATTCTATGATCCAAGAAAGTAACTGTGCTTTCTCTACCAAGGAGTATTGAGGGAAGAACAAAGTTCAAAACAAGGATTTTGGAGCTGTGTTTATTCGACTTTGCATAAGAGAAGCACCTCATTTTTCTATGTGGAATTGACTGAATATTTAAAACATAAAAAATGATCTAGTGAAGTCTTCTAGGAGCTTGAATTGTTATTTTGTAAGTAGACATGTTTGGAGTCACCTCTGAGCTGTCCATGTTACGTGGCAACCATGTGTCTGTGTAAGTTTTTGACTCTTCTGTATGTCTTTTCAAATACAGATATTCAATTGAACTTGCTTTGTTTTAATCACTGTTTGTATTAGCAACAGTGTTAGGTGAAGCTAAGTAATTTGCAAGTGTTCCATCCACTGAAATATAACAGAATTTCACAATTGCTTGTCAAGGAAATTTCCTTTGTAATCTTTTCTTGTGGAAGCTGGGCTGAATATAGTATTTCCTAGGATTCTGCAAGCCAAGAAACGCTCTGCCATGACTATGGGTTGGAACTGAACAGATAAGTCACCGAAATGTAGGTGTACATCACCAATATAGGGGGTACATCACTGAGCCTTGTGAACTGTCTTAAAGAGAAAAATCAATTATTTTGGAAGGAGCTTGAAGGCATATTATGAGGCTAAAATTTACTATGGTATCTTACTCGCCTGTGGTTCAGTATCTGGGACCACAAGGTAATATTACTGTTTTTAAAGTTGAATGAGATCATTCTGTCTAGTCTGAATCCCATTGACTCAGGAAATTTGCTCAATCATTCCCAAAAACAATTTATGAACTATAGTATGCTTTTTAGAAAAGAATTTATTATTGATTTTAAATTCTTTAAATGGGGAAAAACCTGCTCATCTACTGTCAAGTGCTCCAGCAGAAGTGGTAGCAAGATAGAGAAAGAAAAAAAAAAAAAAAAAAAGAGAGAAATCTGGCATACCTTTGACAAAAAGTTCCTTTGTAGTTATGCAGTGCTTAGCACAACTTTGTGGCCTTTCATCATGACAAATTTAGCCATGTAAAAATAAACTGAGAAACTTGTAATTACTCAGGCTATCAAAAGAACCTGGGTAAAACAGAAACACTGACAGTATAAAGCATACACATCAGGGAGTAGCTTTGTATATTTAATTTTGGAAAGTTAGTTCTGATTCCTTTTATGGTTTAACTCAGACAGAATTATGTGCAAGCAAGTCTGCTGCTGATTCTGGGGCAGCACATCAAAGCCAGCCTGGACACGTCCAGACACATCTGAACACAGCACATCCTGGTGTTAGGTATGGATGGGGATACCAGTACAGCTACAAGTTTATATTTAGCATGTAAGTGTCTTCTCATTCTACCTGTAGAGCTTTTGCAAAGATTCAGTGAAACATACACAGAGTTCTTAGCAGAACATGTCACCTATCCACTCATGCTTCCGATATGTAGAACCTGGGAAATTAATTTAGAGGTGCTAGTAATGAAATTGAGGCAGAAAATCGACTACTTGCAGAAACTTGCCAGACCTCATGCTGCCAAATGTGGCAGGATACATCTTAAATGAAAAGAAACAGGCATCTGGTTTTAATAATCCAGGTTTTCTGGATTATTGCAACAGTTCAATTGGGGAATTGAGAACCTTCCCCATAACCTGGTTTATTCTGGCCTCAAGCACACTGAGCTGCAGCCATGCCACCATGCCATAGCCTGTGGGCTTAGAGTCCACAACTCCCTATGGCAATTTATGTCAACTTTGTCATGTTCTTTGTTTTTCCTCAATGTCCTTAAATGTCCTTTTGTTGCAATATGAGATGGTTATTTCCTATGTTGTATCCACTGGATGTAAACAACATTTGATTCCCTTTTTGCATAAATTTTAGGTATGTAAAAACTGCTGTCTGTCACTTCAGTGTGTTTATATATACATACATATATTTATATTTCTTTTTAGTTTTATATTTGTATATATTTAAGCTTAAAAAAAAATCTGTTTCTTCTATATTTTCTCAGCAATCATATTTTCTTGTATACCTGCTACCATCCCTGCTCCTGTTGAAGCTTAAAGAACAGTTGCTGAACTGGACCTCATATTTTCAAAAGAGAGCTTGTGTATGTCAAGTACAGCAAAAGCACTATTCCTGTCTTATATAAGACAGTCCTTACATCCCAATATAGAGTTTGCTGTTCTGCAGCAGTATGATAATGTGTTAAAAGACTGGAGCATCTCTCATGAGGAAAAGCTGAGTGGGCTGGGACTGTTCAGCTTGGAAAATAGAAGCCTGGGAGGAAATCTTGTAAATGCCTATAAGTATCTGAAGGGAGGGGTGTCAGTGGGCACAAACCGAAACAAAGGAAGCTCCATGCGAACAAGAGGCAAAACATCTCTAACACGAGGGTGACCAAGCACTGGAGCAGGTGGTCCAGAATGATTGTGGAATCCCCATCCTTGGAGATACTTAAAAGTCATCTGATCACAGTCCTGGGCAACCTGCTCTGTGTGTCCCTGCTTGAGGGGAGGTAGGTTAGAGTAGGTGATCCCCAGAGGTTCCTTCCAACCTCAAGCATTCTGTGATTCTGTTATGTTCAGTTTACAATCCACTGAACTAGCTATTCTCTCCACCTGCTAGTTTTTATAGCTCACTATTCCTAGCCAAGAGCAATGCTTTGCAGCTGTACATATTGCTTCCTATTCTTATGAGAACATTTCTTCTGTTTAAGATCACTCTAAATTCTACACCTTTCCTTTAACAGATTTGCATGCTGCTTCCAGTCAGCAGTTCATACACTATTCATTTATCTACTTATCAGTGAAAATGTGGAACATTTTCAAACAAAGTGCTACAGAGAACCACTGACAGTTGTTATTTCAGAACCATTTTCTACATACTGTTTAAGCTGTCTTTCTGTGGACCTGTGAGAATGGTAGCATCAATGTGCCAGTAGTGATATAAAGTCAAGGTATATAACATCTACTGATTCATCCATATTTAGAAGGTCTATTTGCCTGTCAGATCAAAGTCATTGTTTAGTTGTATTTCTAACAGCTGCTTGCCTCCTTAATCTGTTCCATATACATTACTGATGCATATATTGCTGCTGTGATCCCCCTTCACAGCTCTTTATTTTAGCTGCCCTGAGGAGATAATAGTAGGACAGCTGTGGGTTATAGTTATGAACTAGAAAAAAAGAAGGAATGGGAGAGTGGAGTTACAAATTTGAGCGTAATACATAACAAAGACGGCTTGCACATCTCTTTGCATCATAGCAGACTCCTCTGTCTGCTCAGCTTCCCACACAGATCAGAGAAGTGGAAGTGAAGAATGCAGGGCCCAAATATTCCATTCCCCCCTCCTATGTCATAGCTCTTTAGTAACCTACCCTTCTCTCCCAGGTTCTATAAACTCTTAATTCTGTTCCATTTCCTGGCCTCTGTCTGCCCTGCCGCTCCACAAATTGTTCCCTTCTCCTATCCTTCTCCCCTCCAGCTGCAGAATCACAGAAGAGTTGATGCTGGAAGTGACTTCTGGTGATCACCTGGTCCAGCCCCTCTCTTCAGGCAGAGCCAGGTAAAAGCTGATTGCCCAGGACCACATCCAGTTGTTTGAATATCGCCAAGGAAGGAGACTCCACAAACTCTCTAGGCAATCTTTTCCAATGTACAACTATTTACACAGTAAAGATATGTCTCCTTGTGTTCAAGTGGTATTGCCTGTCCTTCAGTTTGTGCTCATGGCTTCCCACTGTGCCACTGAGCATAGCTGAGAAGAGACCAGGCCCTTCTTCATTACACTTTCCCTTCAGACATTAACAAGCATTGATAAATTCCCTTCTCTTCCCTTCATCAAATACATGGCAGCAGGAGGTAGCATATCACTGTAATTTGCTAATCAGTTGCCCCATCCCAGAACAAACCTTCACTTACTTTTCACTTGCATGTGAGGAACACTGCATTCAGGATAGATGCAAAAAAAAATGCTTTTTCAATGTGACATTTTCACCTCAAGTGTCTCAGCAGCTGTTGTGGCCTTGCCACACTGACTGCAGAATAACTCCTAATCTTGGGGCATGAGGCACAGCCCAAGGTTTGTTGCATAAGACAAACTCACAAGAAAATGGTCACTGGAGAATGAGTCTCAAAGTCCAAATCAGAGTAGGAGATTTACAGCTTCACAGTTGTTTGCAATATGATATGAGTCAGTCAACAAGTCAGAATGATATGATGATTCGGCCGAGGTTTTCTGCCCAGTGTCACATAAGGCTCAGAAGGTCGTAACTCTTCTTCAAGCTTATCTTTGTATCTAACAAAATGAACCAAGCAAAAAGTAGTTGACCCAGTATTTCTGCTAAAATTACCTAAAATCAGCTGAATCTTTTTGCTTGTCTCTTTACTGTAAGAAATAAAAACAGAGGGTGAGATTGGGACAGATGCTAAAGGAACTTGTTTGCATCATAAGAATAATTCGAGACCCAGCCCACTAAAAGGCAAAAAAAAAAAAAAAAAAAAAAAAAAAAAAAAAAAAAAAAAAGTTTTGCCATCCCCACTGGGAAAATGCATACAATTTGTGAAATCTCATGGGATTGGAACAATTGTGATTGACATGCTCTATTCAGCCAAACTTTCACCATTTTGCAGTTACAAAAATTAATAAAGTGCACTGTCAGTATCTATGTAAACTCTGCTGCACACCCAGCTCTTAATTAGATTTTTCTGTGGGGCTGTCCAGCTCTCATCATGCTGGAAATGAATACCAGTGAGTATTTTTATTTTTGTTCTGAAAGAATCCTTGGAGTACCACTTTTTCCCTTCATCACAGATCTGTATTTTTATTTCTGGTGAAAAGTCATCCTGAGAATGCAAATTAATATTCTGAGATGACACTCCCCTTTTGCTAGCAAGCAAACACATTAAATGCCAAGGCAAAGCTAAGTTGCTGTACTTTTGTTTTCTTCAGGGACAGAGGAAATGAGCCACTGCTTTATTTGTTTACACCATCTTAATCACTGCTTAACTCCAGGGGTTTAAAAGGAATGGTCTCATGCATGCTTACTGTGCTCCCTACACTTGTTGGCTTCATCTTGCTCCACTTCTTCAGCAAGCCGCTGTATTTTCGTAAACCTTAAAAACAGGCGCTGTGAGAAAGCGTTACACAGGAACGTGCGGGTCACTGCTGCAACCTCCCCCATGAGGCCCCCGTCTGCGCTTGGCCGCAGCGCACGTCGCCTCTTGTCAGGGGACCTCGCACCAAGAACTTTATTAGAAAACTTATTTCGCTCTCCTTCTCCCTCCAGCCACGCTGTGGCCGCGCTGCTTGCACCAGTCCTGGGCAGCCGCAGCGCGGCCCGAGCGGCAGAGCTCCCTGAGCCCCCTCCCTCACCCCGAACTCCCGAGCCCTGTGGCGGGGCCGGCCCGGGGGAGCGGCTCCGAAAGGCAAGAGCGGCAACGCGCAGCACGGGCGAGGTCCCCCCGCCCCGCTCTCAGCGCCGCGGGCGCGCGGCCACCCAGCAGGGCGCTCGCAGGTGCCCCAGCCCGCGACTCTGATGAAGCCGGCCGGGGACGGGGGAAGCGCCGGGGAGCAGCAGCCACCGGGCGGCGCGCGCTGAGGCCGCCAGGAGCCTGGCTGAGGAAGGGACACGTAGCCGGCCGGCGCTGCCCCTCAGCTCCGGACCGCGCGTTCCCCTGCCCGCCAACAGCCTCGCCAGGCCGAGCGGAGCGCCCCGGTCCAGCTGCAGCGCAGACGCCGAAGAACAGCGCGATCAGCACCGGGCGGCACCAGCCGCGGCGCCAGGCGGAGCCACTGGCGGGGGTGGGCGGCGGCTCCCGGGGGCTGGCACCGACCCTGCCGCCGCCCCCTCGGGGCACGGCGGCCGCATCGCGGGCTGCGGGCTCCGCCAGCGGACTCGGGAGCTCCACTCGCGCGCGCGCGTACCTCGCTCCGGCCGGGCCAATGGGATGTAGGGGCCCTTCTTGCGCGCGCACCTCGCTCCGGCCGGGCCAATAGGCAGTGACGCTGGTGGTGCCGGAAGCGGCGCCGCTGGTTTCTGCAGTTGCGCGCGGGTGGCGGCGTGTGGGCTCGGTGAGTGTGGTGTTTCCCGGGCCGCTGGGCCTTGGTGCGGGGGCATCTCGTCTCGAGCGGGCAGGAGCGGCCAGGCGGGCCGAGGGGTAGGAGCTGCTGCCGTCCGTGTCATGAGGGAAGCGGCCGAGGTGAGAGGCGGCCGCTGGTAGCTGGTGCGGCGTCCCTGAGCAGAAGCGCAGCCGCTGCCCCGGCCTGGGAGCAAAGCGCAGCGGTGCTTTCAGTCTGTTCTTCCTTCCCCTTCTGCGAGCCGGAGTGGGGGGCGTTTCTGGCGCTGCAGAGTGTTGATGAAGCTCCCACCGTTGCTGGGTGCTCCGCAGGTCCTGCCCGAGGTACCGCCCGGCGCCTCCAGGCGCGAGCACTCCCTACCCCGGCTTCCCTGGTGACTACAGAGTGCTGCTGCTCTGAGTAGTCACTGGCAGAAAGAAGTTGCTGCTTGCACCCCTGCAGACACTAGGTTAATCAATAAGAGCTGTGCTGGCCTCGTTCTGTTGAGGCTTTGGGAAAATGGTACATTGCCCCTCCCAAGAGCTCTCCCTGTCCCTTTCATCTGCTCACAAGACTTCCCCATGCCTGAGGAGGGGAGAAGGGGAAGAAGAAAAAAAAAAAAAAAAAAAAAAAAAAAAAAAAAAAAAGGTTAAATCTTCCTGGCAGTTGTGTGACATATTGGAATGCTTATCTGGGTTTTTGCTGGACCCTTGCTGATAAACCTCTGCTAGTCACACGGTGTTTCCTCACAGGTGCTGTAATGGGATGAGGTTAGATTTTTCTGTAAGAAGAAACCTCATGGTTCTCTGAAAGAAGTAATAAAACTGTAGATAAAGGTGTCTTGTTGGGCACAATTTGCACAGGTTTCTAAGAGGTTTTGTTAAGGGCCTCTGTAAAACAACTTTTTTTTTTTTTTAAACTTATGTACTGTTATGGTATTGTGCTTCCCGTAAGTTATTCTTTGCCCAAATTTTGCAAGAAATGCATTCAGTAGCAGAGTGAGCATCTCACGTGTTTAACTTTATTTTTCAGCTGTTATGGTTTGTTGCAATATTAGGGCCATGAAAGCAGTAGTATTTTCCTATTTTTCTGCAACATCTAGGAAAGAAAATATTTGTGAATCACTGTGGATTCACAGTAGCTATTTGGATACTCAAAAAGTCAGCTCCAGGTTTAGAACTACCAGGCAAGAAAAAGAAGTTCAAAAACAAACAAAACCCCACAACATAATGTGCCACTGTGTAAATTCAAGTTTCATCAACATTTTAGTACTTCGTGTGTAGTTCTGGCTTCTTTCCCCTTACTAATTTGCTGTATACCTCTTATATTAGGGAGGTACAAGGAGAGCAATTGAAATGATCGTAGTTATGAAGTAGCTGTCATATAAGGAGAAAGTGAGGGCAAGGACATCCTGAACTGCTTTATTAGTGACAGTGAAGTTTTATGTTTTGTTATGCTTCTCTCTTGCTGACATGAGTTCTCATGAGATTAGTCAGGTGAATTACCCGATCCTTTAGCAGAACATTGTAGTGAAACAGTTGAGCATTAGGAGGGAGATAGGAGCTGCAGCCTGAATAAGGAGGGATGATAACACTGGCAGTTCTGATGCCAGACATGTCTGTGGGCAATTGGAATATCACAGCCAGCCCTATCTTGGAAAAGGGATGTGGGAAGGAGGAATGAGAGGGTATGTTACAGTATAAAATTAGGAGTGGAATGGAGAAGGTGAATAGCCCCAGCCCCCACACAAGGCTGGAGAACTAGAGACTATTCAGGGAATTGTTACTGTTTCTTTGTACTGCCTGTGTATTTTATCTAGGCATCTGCTGATTAGCAACTGATTAGCAACTAGCGACTGCTGATTACTGATTTCCTTTCCCTCCCATCAGGATGCGATACCAGCTTATTTTTCATAAAAGCCAAATGCTTTCTTGATTCTCTCCAACCATAAGAGAGGAGGGGGATGCATCGTTGTGAGGGACAGAGAAATATAAAAAAGGAGGTTGGTAAAGGCAAATAGCTCAAAAATAGGATAATGGAGTGCTGAGCTTAGTACTACTTAGCCCCTTTGAGGCTGAGCTGATGATAAATGCAGCCTTGAGTCATGTCCTGCCTTTGAGAAGTGACAGGACAAGGACCTGGAAATAGATTCTGGTCAGTGAATTTCCCCCAGCCTTCCTCCACAGAAAGTTGTGGTTTACTGGCTTAGTAATGGCCAGAAGACACTTGCTGAACAGGTTACACAGTGGGACCTTGGAAGTGGAGTGTCACAGTGTCTAGGCCCAAAGGTGAACGGTAACAAGTCTGCCTGCCGGTTCAGATTATTAATATAGCCTGGTGGTTTCTGTGCTCTTTCTAGAAATGGAATTTTGTTTAAGATTTCTCAGGTTATTCTCTACCCTGAACTGCCTGAAATCACACTTTTCTATTGCTGATTCCCTGTTACACTCACTGTGCACTGTAGTAATGCACTGCTAATCAGGTAGAAAATCTAGGATTCCTTGCAGCTAACAAGCTTTCATAAGAGCTACTTAGTTTCATGGGGGAAATGAAAGCATTTTGATTTTTAGCTTCTCTTCAGTGTTTCTTACTGATACTTCTACCTCAGCATCAGAAGAAATCAGTCTCTTAACAGCATGGTTTGAGGGGAGCCTGCTAGTTTTTGTTTGGAAACACAGTTGAAAGGACTTGCAGATACTAAAAATTAGCCAGGTGAGTCTTAAATAGGAGCATTTCCCTTTTTCTACTTTTTGAAAATCAAAACAAAGGCTTATCAGAAAATCAGTTGTTGTGCTGATTCACCTCTCATTGTTTTGCCTTTCAGAAGTTCTGGAGCTGAAATTCTCCC